>JAKTTT010000074.1:0-96416 GCA_030581615.1 Alloascoidea africana | reverse complement strand
GGGGGGAGGGGGGGGATTATTATACCATTTGATCAGGTTCAGCATTTTCAGCATGATCAGGTTCTTTCATAACGTTCACTTCACCATGTACACGTTCCGCAATTGATTCCAAAGTCTCTCGTTTTGTCTCCGGGATACACAAAGTTGTCAAAATTCCCATGAACATGAAAAGTGCAAAGATCTGCATAACGTGGTTTAACCAGCAATTTGGTTTATCAGCCTCACAATTATGATTAATGAGGGATCCGAGAGCACATTGGGCAATTATGGCACCAATCTTACCACTGGCTGCAGATATACCATGGGCAGTGGATCGATACCTTGTCGGGAAACATTCACCGGGGACGATAAATGTGGTCGTGTTGGGGCCCCAATTCTGGAACAATTGGGCCAGTACATAGAGTGCAAATAAAGCAGTTGAGCTGAGTTTGTGGTAGGCAAAGCCAATGATGCAAAATATTATGGTCAAGATCACAAAGCCTGCCATTTGGAGGATTTTGCGCCCAACAATGTCAAGAGTCGCTACAGCGAGCCAGTATCCCGGGATGGATCCCGCACAGATGAGAATCAAGTTTCCTGCACACATGTTGAAAAGCTTTTCGTATACATTGTTTTGAGCAGCGTATCCTATCGTTTGAAGAATGACCGCGTTGTTTAATGATAGGCCATAGTACGCCACGTCGAGAAAGAACCAAGAACCCGCTGTGCCAAGAATAATTTTTGCATGCTTCCACTGTGAAAAATGGGCCCAAAAGTCTGCCCAGGAGGCTTTTCCAGTGGATTCTTCAATTCTGGTGGAGGCGCGGCTGGCCTTGCTGCGCCCATCCGTGTCCAAGTCTGAGCCTGATCCTGATCCCGAGCCCATGGGCTGTAACTCGAGGTCTTCAAGCTGTTTGCCCTCAACGTCAAGTGAGTATCGGGGAGTCTCAGGGCTTGTGAGACGGAAGTAGAGGCAAATGATACCAGGGAGACAGCCAAAACCGATGAATATTCTCCAGATTTGGTCAATGGCGGTTACACAATCACCCACGCACTCCCCAGCGTTGTCTGCTTTTATCAGTACAGGCTTCCAAGCAACAACACAGACTAGGGCAACAATACCACCAAGCAGTTGACCCCAGCCCTGGTTCGCAAAAACGGCGCCCATCATTGCGCCGCGCCATTTTGTGATTGAGAACTCGGAGGTTATGACAGAAGAAAGCGGGTAATCACCACCAATGCCTATGCCCATGATGATTCTCCAGAAAGCAAGCACACCGACAAAGTTTATGGCAGAGGAATGGCCAAGCTGGGTTTGGATTATTGTGGAAAGAATGATGATGATGAGCTCTGAACCGTAGATTCTCTTGCGTCCGATACGGTCAGCGAGCCAGCCAAAGCCTAGTTGGCCTATAATCGTGCCCACAGATGTTGAAACCTTGAGAAGGGTTGAAATGTCACTGGGGACATTGCCATCACCGCCTATAGTGCTTCCCCAATAAACGTAGCCCAACATGGGGACAGTGAGATTAATGGCAAAAATGTCATAGGAATCAGTTAGAAACCCCACTCCTCCGATGCAAATATTGCGAATGTGATACCAGCCAAATTGCTGGTTATCTATTTTGGCCAAAGCCAAACGACGCCTTTCTTGAGGGTCTTCGATATGTGCAAACTCATTGAGGTAGTTGTGGTAAGCTGCGTTCCCTCCCGCTGTGAGGTTTTGGCGAAGGGCGCGAGGCTGGCCTCGGTTTCCGTCCGGATTTGCCATCTAGTCAGACAGTCAAGAATGAGTCTGGTTTAATCGCAGCACGGAAAGAAGAGGTGGAGAAAAGGGGGGATAAACAGGCTATATAAAGCCCGCGGGGGGAAAAGGGAGAGCGCACGCTATGTGATAGGAAACCGCCATGAGCTTTGTAACGAGGACAATAGAAAAAGAGCCTGCGGCTGAATGCACTGTGCAGATACGATGCATTGCCCTCGCGTCGGATTTCGTTTCTTTTTCCGCGGGGAAGTGCGCCGCGCGGGCCCGGCATACACGGGTGCCGGGTAACTACTCTACCCGGTCCCGGGGCGCACGTGCGGCCCCGGTCCCTGCAGGTCTGTCGCCGGGGCGATCTGCTCCTTGCGGCGATAGCGATATAAAAGTCTCCATCTCCATCTCCAATTCCCATCACCAAATCCCTCAGTGTCTTCTCTCCATTCCCCCTTCTGTTCTGTTTTCCAGTCTTTGCCATGTCGACTCTGCTGCTGCTTGGCCATTCCCAGGCCACCGTGGGACTTCTGTGCCACTCAATTGCGTGCCAATTGCAGACGCTCATCGCGCGGTCCTGTGTAAGTTTTCCCCCCCGTCCCATTGCCAATGTCGTGCCAAACTTTTGATGAAATTTGAAAGAAAAATCAAATTTCAAACGCACTGTGATTAATGACATGCTTCTAACCAAAAGAAAATGTGGACAGTTTTTTGTGGCCATTTCTATTCTCTCGTCAATTTCAATCTGCCTTGTACTGGACCTGCTCATCTTCTGCCTTCGTTCAAGTCTGCTTTTCCTTAGGCTCAATTCTCTGCGTAAGGTTATCATATTGCTGGGATGGTTAGTGAAAAAACCCACCGAAGCAAGCAATAACCGTTCGAATTGTTGTAATGATGCGGGCGCAGGTTTCCCGATTCATCAAGTTTTCAGATCTCTGGTTTGTGTAATCCCCCTTGCCCTTGGTGCTGCTGTTCGCAATCTACAAATGAACAGTAGGAGTCCGAAACTTGGAATTAACCCGAGCTGGACCCGGAGCTTGAAAATCAAAATCAAGTGGAATCTGAGTTTGAGCTCTAGGAACATTACACAAAGTCGTAATCTACTGTTACAGCCAGACAAGATATTGCTAATCTTGAAAGATTCACTCAAGTGGTGACTCCAAGTCTCGACAAGACATGATAATGAATAGGTTTGGTTTGCTATCTCCCTCAATCTTAGCGTCAGACCAGCCGCGCGAATCGTCATCGTCATCATCATAACCATTATAACCATATCTCCCTATCTCCCCATTTCTCTATCTCTGTATCTTTCCTCTCTTTACTTTGCCCTTTTCCTTTTCTCCGTCGTGCTTATTCTTCCCCTTCCTCGCACTCTTATCGGCCGGTGGGGGGTCAGTTACTGGGTCTGGACCCGTGGACGCCCTCGCTGATTGGTTTCTAAAAAATTGTCTCCCCCTCCCCCTCCCTTTTCCTTTCTCTGGTCCGAATCGACAGATAGACAAGATAAATGCACAACACGAATGGAAAAGAATAGTCTTCATAGATAGCAATTGGGTTTTTTTGGGCACAATTTCTGCTTGACAGATGGTATACTTACAACCTTAATCTTCTTTTTTTTTTATCATTGTTAATATTTGGGTGGTGGTTTCTTTGATTTCTCTTTTTCTTTTTTTACGGTATTATCATTTTTTTTTTTTTTTTTGCTCTCTCATTTAGTAAAGAGGCTGCTCTTGGGTTCCTTTTTTTTTTTTTTCATATTTGGGTCTCTCATTGATGCTTGCAAAGAGAAGCGCCGGTTCGCTATGGATTGCACCGCGCGCATTTGATTATGATTGGTATTTTTCTGTTTACGTAAAGCGTTTTTTTAATAATTTCCATAGTGTTTCTTTTGCTTGCTTTGGGCTTTTCCTGGATAGGTTTCTGTGAATATTATAGTAGCATGTACCAAAACACCTTTCTGCGACAGAGCCAGGAACAAACAGTCCTCCACGGGTCACCCGGCCATGGCTCTGGCTGTGGGCCCGAATCGGCATTTGGCCGTTGCGTCTGATGATCAAACCTCCTCGTTCCCCGGTGTCTCTTCTTTCCTTCTCGTTCTCGATATCGTGTCGGTACTTATTGCTCCTCCCGATTTCATCGTCTGCTTGGTCTAGCCCTCCCACAGAGACCCAAACTCAGACCCAAACACGTACTCACACTCACACACAGGTGTACAGATTACCTCTACAAAAAGCTTATCCTGCAAACTCCTGGTGCCGCGATGATAAAAGCAACAAATACCCTGTTCCTTGGCGAATTTGAGAAAGCTGCTTTCAAAAGCTTTGCAGTGTCCTCTCGCGTCTCGGTTCGCCAAAACAGCAGCAGCAGCAGTAATAGCAATAGCAATAGTAATAGAAATAACACTAGCAAAACGAGATCCTCGTGTGGAGCCCTTCAGGAACTCAACCCTTCGAGCTCCAGCACGCCCACGGCCTCGGCCACGGCCGCTGTCAGCGCGAAACCCGCGAAAGACTCTGGTAAACTGCTGCCGCGGGCCCCCAACTACGACTGGCTTCCGCGAGTGCCCTCCACGGAGTTCATGAGCACCTCGAGTAAGTCCTTATCTCTCGTTCATTATCCGGTGGAGTCATTGCGTGCGTGCGTGTGCGCGGATCAGCTGATTTGCGATCACCATCACCATCACCATCACTAACACCAACGCCATGTCTAGAGCTCTACAAGGACTGCCTCTACTCGGGCTATAGGCCCCTGCCGATGCTGCCCCCGACTCTGTATCCCAAGGCCTCGGCCTCATCGCGCTCCAGCTCCCGAAATCCGTTCCTCAGATCGCCCCAGGCAGATACGCGAAGCCAGGGACAGGGACAGGGACAGAAACAGGGTCAAACAGGCTACTTCCCGCCCTCCATTTCCACAATGAAGAACGAAATCCTTGCCTCGTCCGCTGCCTCGGTGGAATCCTCGTCCTCATCCGCTTCATCTTCCTCCAACCATAACTCTAACTCGGGCACTGGCACTGGCAGCAGAACGACAAACAGCAGCTCCTGGGCAAGCAAATCCCAGCACATATCCTTTTCGCAATCGCAATCGCACTCGCATCCGCACATATCGCTTTGGTCGACCTCTGCCGCGGGCCTCGAGCACTATCCCGAAATGGACAAGGTCCCCAGGTCCATTGTCCAGAGTCTCAAACCTTTCCAGACGCCCGAGATGCCCGTAGAGATTAACATTTCTACAGGTGAGCAGGTTGTCAAGGTAAAAGCCAAACTCCGTACTAAAGCTGCATCTAAATCTGATAAGGATAAATCATCAGAGTTGGAAAACCCCGAACTTGCGTTACAACTGGATCGAGAATTGGAGTTGGAACTGGAAATCGAAGAGGTCGAAGAAGAAGACCAGGCATTAAACCTATCCAAAAACCGAGATTAGCATTCCTCTCTTTTAAAACATTATTCTTTTTTTTTTCTTAGCTCTCTCTTTCCTCCCTTTTGATACATGTTGCTTTTGCTGGTTGATTGGCGGCGGGCTCACGGAATTCCCCAAAACAATAAAAATATAACAGATTCTTTCATACAATTCACATAAACATAAACATAAACATACACTTACCTCGAGAGATCATAGAGAAAGAAAGATTTACAATACAATACAATACGCATGAACAGTTGGTATTTTTTTGCTTTCTCTATAGCCATTAGTTTTAATTAAATCGTACACACACCGTGTTGAACCAAATGGATACAGATATGGACAAAGTTTGTAAGCTCAATCAAAATGACTAGATGTCTACAAACCGATGGAAGCGTGAAAATGTATGACAAATGTTCAATCATTACAGTATATGTTTTTTTGACTTTGTTTCTCATCCTTTTCTGAGTGTTATGTTTTTTCTTCCTTAACATAAAGAAAAGAAAAAAAAAAACCAAGACTAATATAACAGCTTTAACCACACCATCTCGGCCAAAAATCGTCCTCCTGTCTCTACCTCTATAAACACACATTCCCTATTTTGTTCGTTTGGTTTTTTAAAACTGTAGAGCCTGTCCCTTTTGTTTCTTATCACCACCGAGTTCAAAGTGCTTACATCTCTTAAGAGCCAATTGAGCCTTGCTCTTACATTTGGTACATTCCAGACGCAGAACAATCTTCTTTGTCGTCTTGGCCTTCTTGTGGAAAACGGGCTTGGTTTGACCACCATATCCTGATTGTTTACGGTCGTATCTTCTCTTTCCCTGTGCGAAAAGTGATGCCTTGCCAGCCTATAAGATTACAAATATCTCGTTAGACAAATCTGGTCTCGCATTTATTTCACTTTACTTGTTGTTGCACTGGTTTCGCTGAGTGCTGACTTACCTTGTACTGGGTGACTTTGTGGACAGTGTGCTGGTTGCACTTTTTGCAGTAGGTTCTTCGTGTCTTTGGAATATTGACTACATAGAAACATGTTAGTTCCATTCATTCGTCAAATTCGTAAATGTTCCAGAATGATGTTCAGTGAGTGCTCCTTTCTTCTCAAAATCCCGTCGTCGTCATGGCATGGTTGGTGTGTCGTAGTCTCTCACAAAACCTGAATCCCAAAAATAAAGTCCTCCCTCACAAAAACCCGTAATTGCGAATGAACATGAGGTACATACCCATTTTTTGCCGTTCCTTCTTTCCTTTAGAATGCTGTCGTGATTTGCAAATCAAATTCACAGAGGAGTGTTGGTTGAATGTTTCACTCAATTGTTACTCAGTGACAGAAATTACCCGTATGATTGTATTGTCGTCGCCTTGACCAGGGCTCAGCCCTATATCTATCCACACCCACACACCTCCAGATTTGTACCTCAAGCTTCACGAACCATGGCATGAAAATCATGATTCATATATTACTGCAAAGAGACACTATAAATATATAATTTCTAGAGATCGCTCATCCATCCCTTTGCCCGCTCGATGGCCCGTTTCCACCTGGTGTAGTTGACGATACGAGCCTCGGGGTCCGAAGTCGAGGTGAAGGAGTCGGAGCCAATGCCTCCGCCAATATCTTGCTTCACCTCGTCCAGACTGCCCCAGAGCTTAATTTCGTCCGAGAGGCCTGCGGCAATGGCGGCGCCCAGCGCGGTTCCCTCGGCCATGGCCATGCGCTCGACCCGGACGCCCTCGCCCAAGATGTCGGACTGGATCTGCATCACCTCGTTGGACTGTGACATGCCGCCGTCGACCCTCAGCACCTTGAGCTTGGTGCCCGAGTCCTTCTGCATCGCGTGCAAGATCGCGAGGGTCTGGTAGCACACGCCCTCGATGGCCGCGCGCGCGATGTGCGACGAGTTGGTGTACTGGGTCAGTCCGAAGATGGTTCCGCGGGCGTCCGAGTCCCAGTAAGGCGCAAACAGGCCCGAGAAGGCCGGCACGAAGACCACGCCGCCCGTGTTGGGCACCTGCGATGCCAACGGGCCCACGTCCGCGGAGCGGTTGATCAGCCGGAGGTTGTCGCGTAGCCACTGCACACACGAGCCCGCGACCGCGATCGAGCCCTCCAGCGCGTAGCACGGCTGCGAGTCGCGCCGGGACTCCAGGCCCTTGAACCAGTAGCCGAGCGTGGTGACGGCGCCGTTCTCGCTCGTCATCTTGGACGCGCCCGTGTTGTAGAGCAAAAAACACCCGGTGCCATACGTATTCTTGGCCGCGCCGGGCTCGAACGCGAGCTGGCCCACCAGCGACGCGGACTGGTCTCCAAGACATCCGCAGATGGGCTTGCCGAGCGCAAATTCAACGTCCTTGGGTCCGAAGCCCAGCAGATCCACATGTTTCTTCAGCAGCTCGGGGAACGCAAAGTGCCCGTAGAGCTCGGAGGACGAGCGGATCTGGGGCAGATGCAGCTTGCCGTCGTCCAGCTCCAGCTTCCAGAACCGTACCAGGTCCTCATCGTACTGGAGCGTGTCGATGTTCATGAACATGGTCCGTGAAGCATTTGTCACGTCTGTCACAAAAGCCCGCTCCTGCGTGAGATGGTAGAGGAGCCAGGTGTCCAGAGTCGCAAACATGAGGTCGCCTTGTTCGTACGCAGTTTGCACCGCGGGAACGTTCTCGAACAGCCATTGCAATTTCACTGCTGAAAAATACGATGAGAGAGGCACACCGCAGCGTTTGCGAAGTTCCTCGAGTTTGGCCTCCGGTGTCGCTTTGCGAATCCGCGCTACAATGTCGTTCGTCCTTGTGTCGTTCCACACAATTCCATTGTAAAACGGCTCACCGGTTTTCTTGGAAAACAAAACTGTGGTCTCACGCATGTTGGTGAGCCCAAATCCCGCAACGTAGTACTGGTCCTTTGCCTTTCCATCTTTTCCAGAATTGCCGGCATTGGCACGCTCTTTGTTGATGCTGATGAGATCATCGCCCACCACCTTGAGGCACCGCAAAACGTTTGCTACAATCTGCCTGGGCTCAACCTCGACCCAACCAGGCTCTGGAAATCGAAGAGTAGGTCCCTTCTCTCCAGTGTCTTCCGCATTCTCGAGCACAAGATGTCTGCTGGGTCTGACCCGGATCCCCTCCGAACTCAGTTTGGACGTGCCGGTGGGTGAAAACTCACTTCCCTTGTCCCGGTTCACAGACGCTGTTGTGGAGTACTCAATCTGGTGCGAAAGCACCGGTTTGCCCTGTTTTGAAAACAGAATGATTCGTGTGGACGTTGTGCCCACATCAATCGATGCGATAAGTGGAATTCCCATTGTCTTTTGTTCTTGTAGAGGTGGTTGTGGGTTTTGTGAATGGTAAACGGGAAAAAGTGAACGAGCAGAAGAGAGAATAATTATACGAGTGACGCAACTATGATTTGCGGAGCGCAGGTGCCACCAGATTTGTTTTTCCGGCCTGATGACGCAACTGAGCAGCAGACCACACTCACACACGCTAGTACAAACTACGTTCGAGGAAAGCACTTAGTTAAATAGAAAATCTCGGAGGATGTTGGCAAGATTCGGCTTGTAGGTGTTGAGCCATCTCACTTGTAACAGCGGTGTTGGCCCAGTGGGTACGACTACTTCCCAGGAAAAAGTTGTGTGGTTAGGACACTGTTCCAAACAGTACGAATGGCAATTCACCAAGAGTCCTGTGCTAACACGGATGAGCATGTTAGATACATAAGACTATATTGTACAAAAACCATCAAAAGTCAAAGTAAAACCCTTAAGTTATTTAATAACGATAGCTATAATACTCCACCGTTTCTCTCAAATCTTGCGGTGTGCCCTTCAAATTGTGGGAAACATCATGACCGCTGCCGTTATAATCAACTTCTTTCAACAATCCTTTTTTATTGGACTCGCTATTCTCCAGAATATTTAAAAGATTGTTCTCTCGCATCCATTTGAGATTCGAAATATTAAGTACCTTCAAACGCTTAAGCGCGGAAATTGCTTTGATAATGTCGCCATAGGTGATCTCTATGGTAGTTGGATGATTAAACAGGAAACTGTTGGAGGTATCCGATTCGAAAAGACACTTATCGTTATGCTCAGACATCATATCAATCGGATAGTCTCTGCCACACAGTACCTCAGCTGAAAGTTTATAATCCATGTGAAACTGATGCTTGGAAATATCAAGGTATTCAATATTCGGACAACAATAGAGAATGTGTAAAATATGTCCCATTGGAATGTTTCGAGGTTTCCAAGCCTGCTCATTAAGCGGATTTGCATGAGGATGGCGTCTGGAAAAAGGTTGGGCCCTTCCCCAAAGGTCTTTAAACTTCAAAAATACAAAAAGTTCATCTAACTCAGGGGTATAGGCTTTTAGGACTCTCAATTCCGCTTGATTTCTGTTTACAGGCCCAACTTCTTCCGCCAATCCATTCTCAACACCTCTTTCCGACTCATTCTCGGAATCAAGAGCGCTTAACAGTGAGTCTGGGGTATCTCCAAATATCAAATCGTCCTCAATAACTTCTTCTGCATCAATCTCGGACTCAAAACCGCTACCATGTGAGACTGAGATACCTTCATTTTCAAAATCTTCCTGAAAAAGTTGCGCTTGTTCGTCGCATTCGGAAACAGACTGCGGTCTGTGCAAAAATCTTCTACTGAGAAACGAAAAACGGGCGCGTGTTCTTCTTCTCGGTCCATCTTCAGAGCGTGATCTGTGCCTAGAATTTATATTGAAAATCGTTAAGCGGTCGCGTGTTCTTGTTCTTGGTGTTGGTATTGCAGTTGAACTTGAAACTGGGGCTGAAGCTGAGGCTGGAATTGGAACTGGAACTGGTGCTGTGGCTGTGGCTGTGGCTGTGTCTGTGGCTGATCTTCGTCTTTGTCTTCGTCTTAATCTAGGTCTCCACTCTTCCTCAGACCCCTGGCCAGTCCGTAAATACCATTGACTGGGTCCTGAACCGTTGGCAGTGGGATCCCCAAAGTTGTGGGAAAAGAATGTCACTGCCGAGGGTCTCCTGATAACAAACTTATCAAAGTCATTGCTGGGACTTGCCAGCTCAGCAGGGTACGCAGCATATCTTATGTCTGCGCGATGCTTCCATTCTCGCCATCCCGCGAGATAAGGTAACTCTTCATCTTCTTCAAGATCCATTCCTTCATCTCGTGGGTGGGTTGTACAATACCCCCTGCCTACTGTCACGGGCTCTACCAGGTGACTAAAGTCCAAAACATAAACTTGTTCCGCAAGCTCTCGGTTCCTCACAATAGTCGACACAAATTGTCCCAATCGGTACGTTGTGGTGAGTAACGGTTTTCGGTAGATTTGCGGAATCACTGCTGAGTGAACGGTTTTGCAGACGTAGAGCAAATTCACCAGGCTTCTGTAATCGCAATATTCAAAAATTATGTTGAAAAGCTCTAGTGGGAGATGTGTCATGCTGCAGTTACTTTTCCAGGGCGCCCGTGCCTCACCTTTCCCCTTGTTTGTTGGCAACTTTTCTTGGGATATGTCAGTAGAGCTGGGGATATTTCCAGGCCTAATGGTGGACCCAGAATAGAAAGAGTCCACACTGCTGCATGAAGTTGATGCGAAGGACTCCAAAGAACATCCGAGATTGTACCTGATCGTTGAAAAATTGGGTTTACGCCTAAGGCGTGGTGTAGATTGAGATGTTGGGAGAGGGGGCAAATTCACATAATAGCCTCCTAGTGAAGATGAATCCTGGCTCGATGAGCCTTCATCATGGAGATGTGAAAAACTGGACTGCGTTTTTGTATGCGCGTAAGGTTCGGTGTCAGGGCCAGGAACAGCGTTAGGGTCTGAGACTATGCCAGAGTTGGCCAGGAAATCGTCATGGGGGTCTAAGGGGAACAACTCGTTGTTATTGGTTTTTTTATTGTTATAATTATCGTTATCGTTGTAATTTACATTTTCGTTATCATTTTCGCTTTTGTTGTCATTGTTTTTGCGGTTGCGGTTGCGGTTACGGTGAGCTCTAAAAAACCTGAAGTGGTCTGTAGGGAGCCCATCTGAAAAGTTTACTTCTGTTCTGTTCAAGTCAATAGTGGTTCTCGTCTCGCTTCTAGGGCCTGTGAGTGGCTGGGCTCTACGAGGGCCCGAAGTAAAACTCGGGGAGCGCCCTAAACCCCTGTCGTTATTTGTGTTGGAGGGGGACGGTATACTAATAGGTTTTGACCTAGGGAAACGAAATCTAGAGGATCGATGGTTCGTCATGAAGTTGAAATATCACAAACTCAAACAAAAACAGTGGAAGATTAATTCAAACCACCAAGAAGCGCTAAGATAAAACAAGAAACGGTGATTATGAGAAGAAAAGAGATCATTGAGAAGTGAAGAATACAATACGATTTTTTTTCTCTCTTATATACAAAGAAAGACGCGCTTTAAGCAAAAACCTGCGAGAAGAACCAATACTTTTCAAAATAGGGCAATAATAACTACTTTCTTTGTTTCCTCTCACATAGTCAAAAAAGCACACATTGCATTTCCAATCCACTCGTAATTTGCTCTCCCATTCATAGTCGTAATACATCCTGCAACTCGGATTATCCCGTATTTTTCTTGCCAAACCGTCCTTTTAATAGAGCATACCACAGTTTAGCTGTCTTTTTTGCAACTTATCTCCAGTTGCCGATAGAGATATACCGAGAAGTAGAGTAGAAATATTGGTGGGTCCAGCCTAGAAACCTATTCTGTCAAACTTTAAATTGTCATAATTGTGTTCCTCCTCCCCCACCACAACAAGAGTCACGTGAAAGAGATTAGGGCTAGGTAGGATCATATTTGCGGCCTGAGTGCATGTGATTTGAAAAGTGTGGCCAGGAGTCGGACCGTGCCTCGAGAACAGCCTAGCCAAGTCACGGGATAATTTGCCTGGTTCACGTTTGGTGGTCTCGAGCAGAAAGCCCGTCGGGCGCAAGAAAACTGTAAAATGAGATACTGACCTGATTTTCTCACACATTTTCGAAATGACGTCTCGAGATTAGGCAAGCCTCAAGCCCAGTATTTCAAGCTCCTATGGCGTGAAAGCTTTTGCTTTCACTATTTAACCGCCCACCCTTGAAAAGAGTGGGTGAGACAAAATGTTTCTCATTTTCGATTTCATGTTTTGCCTTGATCACAACAACAGTGCAGCGTTTCTCCTTTCAAAATCAAACTCTAAGCTAGAAATTGGCAGGGTTCAAATCGTCCATCCGAGATTGGTAGAACTCGGAGCGATGTATGACTGAAACATTCCCCTTATCTGGGGCCGCTGCTGCCAGAAATAAGCTGATTTCTACAAGAAGAGCGCAAATATCCAAGTTTTTCCTTTCAAGACATACATAAATGTTTCACTCTCTCACATATTGGAAGATCGAGAGAGATCTCGGAACGCCAACACGGAAAAAGTCATTTTGTGGGTGCATGATTTGTTGTTCCGTTTATAATGACGTGCTGAAATTCAGAGACAGAATAGTTTGCCTTTTAGTCAATGAAGTAAAACACAAAAGTAAAAACAACCCAAACATTCTCAAATCTTTTATTCTGTTCTTTTAGGCAATCGTTGGCGGAGGAGAATTAGAATGTGACACTTTGTAGTGAGTTTAGTTTGTTGTGTTTTGGACTGGGGAAAGACTCAGAGACTCGCCCTAGCAACGACATTCTCAACACTTTTTTGCCACAAGGATTCATAACTGAAGTACTTTCCAGCCCCGCGGGGGTATATTCTGACTTTGTCCTGTGTGGAACGCCAAATCAATATAATTGCTCGTTTTGGGAGGGATAATTAACACCGTGTGGTAAGATATGGTATGTTTTCTGCAGGGCATTTCCCTTTCCCCTTACCTCTTCCCCGGTTTAGGTTGATGCGTCTTCGTAATTTAAAAACACAGACACGGAAGAAGCGTATGCAATCTACATCTCCAAAATCACTTCCCTTTAGCAAAACAGAAATTGTTCACAATAGACAAGTGGGGGCTCGAAACCTTTGGCTTACAATACCGGTGATAAGGAATAAAGTTGACTGTTGTATAGCGTTAAAAAAACTATTCGTTTTTCACGCCAACTAAGATCGCTATCGTTTTGTGAAAAAATGAGACTGGGGGAAAAAATGAGGCGGCGCAGGTCCCTTCCATTCGAGAAACTTGTTGTTCTGTATAGAAGCAGAGTCAGGAAAAATAAGCACCAAAAAAAAAAGAAATGCTAAGACAACACAATAAACAGTAGCCCTGGTAAGTTAAAAAATAGCGCCATCTTAACTCAAAGCAGAACCAAAAAAAAAAAAAAAAAAGAAGACTCCTAGACCTTAACTTAGAGTTGGGAGAAGACGCCGTCCGTACATCGAAAACTCAAAATTGGACCAAGCATAGAATCACATCGAGCACTACTATCACTTTGATTCAATTGTTTTTTCAGACTTGAAAAGGGGAAAATACCCAAATGTCTAGAAAAGTTTAGCATTGAACAGTAGAAGTAGGGTAAAGAGTGAGAAAACAGGAGGCGGTGTGATTTGTTTGAGATTTCAATGTCTGTAAAAAGGCCAGCATTGTGTTTTATCGATATACAACTCCGTTGAGGAATGCCTACACCAAAGAGAATAAAACTTGGAATAATCCATTATGTGCTCTCTAAAATCGGGCGCCTGCTGCCTTTGGTAAAATAGAAAAGTAAACCCTGACTTTGTATCCATGCCAATAATTAACGTTGTAAAAACTCCCAAGTATAACATGTTAAACATATTTTCTCTTTTCAAATTTTCCCGTCTAAATCCTTTTTTCAATGAATTGATGTGATAGATTCTCTCCCGCCTTGCGAACTCTTGAATGTATCGTTGTTGTATTGGGCTCTAGTTTTACAGGCATCTTTGACTAGAAAATGCAATCCATAGTGTTAGTCTCCGACGGGTGATCTTCTCACTCTCTAGTAATGAGACTTTGATAGGTCTATATAAGTAGCGTATCTGTTCCCCCTTATCGGTCCCTCTTATCGGGAAGAATCAACAATTCTAGTGTTGTTTGAAGCCTCCTGCCTTCTCGAACCTTATACATAGGTTCAAAATACAAAACAAACAAACCAAATAGAACATATCACATATAATCAATTGACAGCTGACTTTGCTTCAACTCGACCTTGTTTCATGTGCAAAGTTGCTACCGTAACGATGATGGTGCGATTGGCAAATAACAATTGAATGATGGGGGACTCGATCGGGAGCTGAAAAAGGAAGTACTGCATTGCATTGTTCTCAGAGAGTGGGGACACACGTTTATTTTCCCACAATTTGTCAAAAATGAGGCTGAACTGCTTGCAGATATATATGTCTGGTTCAAATTTTCAATTCTTTCTGTTAATCTGGTTTCTCCAAAATTGAAAAGTGCAGTAATTGTGATAGGCGCTTGCATTACCTTTTCTATTACAATTCCTGGCCAGTTCTTGTTGCCGTGGTGGAAAGCAGATTATCCTTGAGACGGGGTCAATTGTTTTCCAAGCGAGAAACAGAGGGAATGTATCTTAAAGTTGGCAAATCAATTCCCAGCTTTTATCCCATGTGATGGGAAGGAGGACAAACAACATACGAAATTCAAACCGGAGCAGGCGAGTACGAAAGGGCAATAATCGTAGGTCAAAGTTCGATCGGTGACCATCTAGTCTCTTATAAAACTCAGAAGGTCAATCTGTGGTTTCAAGGGCCAAAAACTGAAAAAGAGGGCACTAGGAAAATACGCTTTCGTTATGGTTCCTCATTCGTACTGTCATAAGCATGTTCATAGACCTTTTGTTCTGCTAAAATGTTGTATGTGTTGGATGGACAACAAATGGATATGGAGCTACGGAGTAATGCTGATTCATGACATACTTCTAGCTAATAATTATTCATCCCGATGCATCATGATTTCTATACATCTTGCAATGTGGAGCAGACAAGGTAAAACTCGCTGGATTCTTCCATTTTGTAGCAATTAACATGACGGCTCCTGTCCCACTTGAGGGAATGTTTCCGTGGTGTTCCCTCAAACCGTGAATCAAACGGCCTCTTGTCTGAAGACATCATAGGGTGATGGTTGGGTTCAGTTTGGGTGGGCCTGGCTGCGAAGGACCTGGCGAGCAAAGGGCAAAGACGTAGTGCCACATGTCCAGGAAAAATGCTGTCAGGTCATCAGCAGGGATCCTGAGTGCCAAAGTAATTAACTCAAACCTTGCGATGCGCGAAAAACTTTGTGGAGAGCAGATCTGACAGAAGTGCGGTCGGTGAGGCAAGGCTTTATTTTGCTTTTTTCTTTTTTATGTGTCTAACGCCGAACGCGCGCGCTTAGGCAGGTTGAGTATGCACATCGGAGGCTGCATGATGATAACAGCGGCATTTCAACCTTTGGCTTTGGTGATGGAGCTGGAGAAGCTTGGACCAGGTTATTGGGAATATATATATATATATATATAGATATGTCTACCCTTGACAGAGATCTGATTCCATTTTATGGGCGATTATTTCAGTGTTCAAAAATGCAGAAACTAATCCCATTCACTCAAGAAACTCACCACCAAGCCTTGCCATTCCCATACGCCCATGTTCACCAAGATATGGCAAACAGAACTATGACAGCTCCAAGACCTGAGGACGTCAAAGAAGGGGCAAGAAATATGAATACCTCATTCACTTCGGCTCGCCAGCAGATGCCAGAAGAATCACACATGACACCAGTGCAGCTCAGAGATGTTGTTTACGACTCGAACTCCACTTTCAAACGCCCAGAAGAGTAAGTTTAAACAGTTTTCAAGTATTAACTATGGCATAGGACTAACAAAAACTCTTTTGTATAGTGACTTTTATGACTTGCTGGAAGCTCAAGAGTTTCAATACCAAAGTACCAAATCTCCAGCACACTCTCGACTATACCAGCCAAATTTTGAATCTAGTTACGGTCGCAATTTCGACTGTTGTGACCAGGAGTTCCCCAATTTGCACATTTTACTACAGCACGATGAGGAAATGCATTCCCAAGGTCTAGAGCCAAATTCAATCCAAGTTCCATTTCCCTTGAGCTTTAGTACCGGGGCTCCCAGCTCTACCTCAGCCAGTGAAACCGAAGAAACCTTTTCCAATTACTCGAATGAGGGATCGATATCTCCAAATTCTGTTTCCCCTTTTTCACCAATATCTCAATCTCCTTTCGCAGATAGCCAAGAGGAAGGAACCAGGTATTGCAATAGCTATTACTGTCCAGAACCGTATCAGACCATGAATGTTGGTCAAACTGCCAAAGACGATTTTCAATTAAATATGCCGAGAATAAACTACTGCAATCCTTTTGCTTGCTACGACTCATTTCCCGTCAACACAGGAGTTGTTAATCCTGCCAATGTGCCTGGATTGGACATCAACTTAAACCCCCACCCCACGGAACAATCTATGGCCAGTCATGCCTCAGTTATTAACCAAAGCTATTCTCTGCCAAATTTTCAAGTCCAGTCTGAAACCGCAAACTCTCTGGACCAACACATTAACACATACCACCGGTCAAGTGCGGAAGAGGATGAGGATGAGGAAAGACCCTTTCGATGTCCGGTAATTGGCTGCTCAAAAGCATACAAGAACCTCAACGGCCTGAAATATCATAAGCAAAAGGGACACAGGCAGCACAAACTGAGAAGAAATCTCGATGGGTCGTATTCAGTCATCGACCCCATTTCAAACTTGCCCTACCCAAGAGGGGCCGATATCGAAAGACACTATAAACTGTACAGATGTGAGGCCTGTGGGAAAAGATACAAAAACCTAAATGGACTAAAATATCATCGTAGCCATTTTCACGAAAAGACAAAGTAGACCAATAACACCAAAAACTGGGAAATAACAGAAAAGGCTTCAATGATCAAGCTGTTTTCACTTTTTTTAGAGATTTTATTTATTGTACATTTTTTTGGTTACACTGGCATATCATTTTGTTTCGCATTGGCACCTCCTGGATTTCAATCTGTGAATATTCTTATAGCATTTGTTTAATTTAACGGTACAGGCATGAGAATATTCTTACCTTTTTTTTTTCGGATTGTTTTTTCTTCCTTTTTTTTGGTTACAGGTATTATTGTGTGAAGGTAGTTATAATAGCTTTTCGGATACGGCATGAATCAACATTTGAAGAGACTTCTGGAATCTGCTGGATTGCATTCCAAGGTTTACCTTTGCTTGCAGCCGTGGAGAAAAATAGTTTCTTCTTCTGCCCCTCTTCCAATTGAAATATATGATATCTCACGAGAACTTTGTCAGTCAATAGTTCTCGATTCTTGACCAACTCCAAGATCAGTAGTTCTCAGTAAATTCTATGGCGTTCTAAGCACGCTAATTCATTATCTCCAATTTTACTATTAGCATATAAAAACTGGGACCAGCGATGATAGTCTCTGTGGTGAAATTTGCGTCCAGGCAGCGCAAGACTGGAGTTGCGGGCATTGCCGAAGCTTCCAATACTTACTTCTTTGCAGAGAAAGTATTTGGAAGCAACCTGGTAAACGTATTAGCAGGCTTTCAACTGCTCCCTTACGTTACGACACTTGAAATACAAATGGATACCGGCGCCGTTCGAAAGGAACTAATGCCCCACGTTGTTTACAACTAAACTATGAATCCCTTGAATATGAACAGGCTCAGATTCCCACTAAAAAAAAGTCTAATTCACAGGACATTTCTCTGCTATAAGATCAGACACGGCTATCTTTGAGGCTCGGTTTGGCACCAGGCTAAAACTTCGAGTTAAATGTCGCGGGTACGGCAGAGATGAGAGAAAAGCTGTGTGTTTCGACCAATGCACAGCCTGTCCTCTGCACAAGGTGAAAATAAAGCTTGGCATTCTTACTCTCGTTTGGGAGAAATACTCCGTGCCGTTAAATATGTACCAGCAGTAATGAGCCTGCATGATGCCATACGAGACAAATCCTTCATGAAACGATTACCTCACAGTTCTCTAGCAAGTTACACAGAGGTAAACTGATCCTCACTTTGGCTGAACTGTCCTATTGGTAAGAAAAAAGGCCGTGAGTTTTGACAGTTATATATAGTGCTTATTTCATATATTATAATCAAAGCAGCCGCTTGATGTTTGTGTGTTCATAAGCTGTTAAATTCCAAACTATAATTTACATAATGAAACCAATAAATTCAACAAAAAGAAGTGAATGATAAGATACAAAGAGATAGATTGAAACTGATATTCTTATGACCGCTAGCTCCTGGCCCTCTTTCTGGGTATCAACGGAACATCTGGTATCGGTGTAGGGGCACTTTTAGTGTGTTTAAGGGTCATCTCTCCTTCTTTATTTACATTATTCGTTCCAACTTTGTTAACCTCTATCATTGCTAGCGGCATCCTTCCCCCGGCTAATTCTTTGTCATTAGAGCCCGTTATCATCGAACCGAGAAGTTCTGCTCTCGGTTTTGTCCTCGGAACTTTAGAAGGCGCACAATACTTTTGGGGAGCGGGAGCAGGGACACTAAGGGTTCCACTGTAATATTTAGCGTTCTCGGCGATGGAGGTTAAATCATCGACCCGAGTATTAGCGTCTCGTTCAAAATTTGTCATAACCTGGTTGTGGCTCTTTAGTGCAGTGCTAACTTGAGGGTAAATCTCGAGAGCTGAGCTACTTGCCTCGTTGAGATGTTGTGCAACGTTGGTGAGGTTCGTTTGTAAATTTGATTTCATTGCGTTCAAAGAAGACACTTTTTCTTCATAAAGATTATGGTTGGTAGTTTCGAGTTTGGCAGCATACTCTTCAAATTGAACCATTTTTTCATCCAAAGCAACTATTTGATCGTCAACATCTTTACCAGATATTGCGACTTTCTGTAGAATAGCGCTCTCAGTGTCATGGATAACCCCAGTTGACGTCATAACGAGATCAGTTATTGAATTCTCTAAATCTTCACCCTTTTTAGCCCAGGTCTTCGCTCCGTCGATATTGTTTACTCCAATCGCAGATGAATGATCAAGGGCTTGTTGGATTGCATCATTTGACGACAAAGACAGTTCACGAATTTCTCCATCAAACCTTTTAAATCTTTTGATCATTCTCTTGTTCCTTTTGGAATCTAGACAATTTACCAGTTCGATCATCTGTGCCATTAGTTGGTCTTTTTCGACTCTAGACTCTTCTTCTTCTAGTTTCTGCATGCGTTCCAAGTCTCTTCTTTTATCTTCAAGCAGTTCAGAGTTTCTTCTGTTTGCCTCCTCTAGTTGATCTCTAAGCTTTGCAATTTCTCCTGCTTGAGACGATGCGTGATCTTTGAATCCTTCAATTAGCGATTTGAAATCGTTACTCAAGCTTGTATAATTTTCTTTGATGCTACTTTGAATGACTTTCATGTTAGTTGAAATGTTCGTTGCGAGGTCTTCCGTATCTTTTTTGATTTTCAGCATTCCAGAACCAATATTCCTCTTTATTTCTTCTTTCAAATCAACTACCCCCACAATAGACGTATCCAATTGGGCTAGCGAGTTTCCAAGTGACTCAACCATTGCGTCAGCATCTCGACCAAATGACAGCGAATGCTCTGCGAGATCGTTAGCAGTTTTACTTATATGCTGCGATTGATCTTGAGCAAAATGGTCGAGCTTACTGTCCACCTCTTGTGTAAATCTTGCTGATTTTTCTAAAAGAATCCCAACATCAGCTTTGTAAGCGTTACAGTTTTTCGTAACCATTTTCTTGGTTCTCTCTACCGAATTTTTATTTTGTAATTCAAGCTCTTCTCGGTCAGATATGACTTTTCGCAAAATTGAAATATCATGCTCCATCTCCGCCTGTAGCGCATATAGTTTCTCATTCAGCACGCTTATGTCTTGTTCGGTTTTCGAGTGTGCTTCTCTCATAATAACTTCTTCTGCCAGCTCTTTCCGCTTTTGGTCTAGTTCCACTTGTGTAGTTTCAAGCTTCTTATTTGCGGCATCTATTACACGATCTTTTTCAGTGAGCTTCTCATGTGCTTCATCCAGCAAATCCACTTGGGTATCATAATCATTTCGAATCTTTTTGATTTGCGTCTCCAAAAAATCCAGTCGTAACCGTTGTTCCTCAACAAGAATCCTTCTGCTTTCGCTCTCTTCTGTAAGCTCTCTATAGCTCTCTTCTGGTAGATATATGCCATTCTTACTCCTAGCTGCATTGACTGCATTTCTCAGTCTCTCAATTTCTTGAATATACTCCTTTATCAACATTTTCTTCGACATGCTCTGATTCACTTGGGGTTTGTTCTTAATGCTTTTGGCTCTGTTTGCGTATTCTAGCGTGCTCAGAGTTTCATCGAGACTTACCTTAGCCGGAGACACAGTCGCAATTATACACGTTTTGGTCTTACCCCCTAGAGAATCCTGGAGAAGTCTAGTAAGCTTAGATTCGCGATACGGTATATGAGGCGTTCTATCAACCAGAGCATTAATCACTCTTCCTAGCGTAAGTAGGGACTGGTTTATTATGCCTGCTTCCCGTGCCCTTCTATTCTCAGCACCGGACCGACTGATGTTTTCAGATCCTGCCAAGTCTACCAGATTTAGTTTGCCGACTCTCAGGCATTCTTCGCCAGTCACTGAGCTGACCGCTCGAATGTGAACGGTGATTGTGAAAACAGAATGTGATCTACTAGAATGATCATTACACTCTGTCGCTGCGACTTGTCTTTTCAAAGATCCAGCTTTTAAGACGTTTAATCCTTCTTCTGCAGTTTTGATAAAAACCTCTTCCATTCCTTGCACCACTATTTGCTTTCGCGTTGTATCATCAAAAATTCGCACTTTCCTGTCTTGATCTTCTCCAGTAGCTAAAAGATCTCGTAACTCTTCGTTGTAAAGTTCGATGAAACTGATTTTTATTGAGTAATCCGAAGTCATTGCCTCAAGTTGATTGAATAAATAAGCCAGCGATCTTGGAACAATTCCCGCTGAAGTTGGCAGTCTTGGTTTTATCACTTCAGGAATCTCACCGGTCATTGTATATGTTTTGCCAGTTCCCGTCTGTCCATAAGCAAATATGGTGCAGTTGTAGCCTTCTAACATTTCATCAAGAACATTTTGGGCAACTCCTTCAAAAACCATCTCTTGATCGCTTTCTGGTCCAAACACCCTATCAAACATGTACGTCTTTGAACTTATTGACATTGGCCCAGTTTGCAGTATTACCTCTTTCCCGCCATGGCCCATAGTAGATAGTACTACTCCACTATTTTCCTTAATCTCTCGCTGGTTTCGTGATCGGCATCTAACAAACACATTAATGTTTGTCTCTTCACGAGATTCCTCTTCGCCGTTCTGCTTAGGCCCGGATGGCTGATTTGAGGTGAGTGTCGGTGTCGAGGACATTGTTGATCTGTGTCTTGCCCTCGAGATTTTTCTAGCTGCTGTAGAGGATGAACGGGCCTTCTTCACTTTCCCAATTCCATTGGCAGCAGACGTGGGTATCATATCTCTGTTTCGCACTCAGTATAAATACACACCAGAGAAGATAAACAATGCGATGGGGGACTGCACCTCTCCGGATCGGGGCATCTTGTAAACAACCATCTCACAGCAACCGCGTATACATCCATACACCTACACGTGACATTACATAATCAGCGGGTTACTGTCAATCCAATAAAACCAAGCTTAATTGGCCTAGTTTCCCCGTTTCCGCTTGCCTCAACATCGTCATCTGCCATGTTTTCAAGAGTTCTTGCTAGAAATACCAGGTCCATCCTCCCTAGAGCCACAATTAGAGGTGCTGCTCCTTGCCAGGCCAGATTTTTGGCGTTCAAGGCAGAAGATCAACCCCGCTTGAGAATTGGGTCCGTTGCTCCCAATTTTAAGGCCACGACGACGACCGGCGAGATTGACTTCCATGACTTTATTGGGAGCTCATGGACAATTTTGTTTTCGCATCCAGCGGATTTTACTCCCGTTTGCACTACTGAATTGGGGGCTTTCCATCAATTGAAGCCCGAATTCGACAAGCGAAACACAAAGCTCATCGGTCTTTCTGCCAACCCTTTGCAGAGCCACAACGAATGGGTTAAGGATATTGAAGAGTTCTTCACTAATGGAGACAAGTTCAATTTCCCCATTATTGCGGACGCAGATCGTAAGGTGTCGTTTTTGTATGACATGATTGATGAGGAAGGATTTAAGAATCTGGGCAAGGGAGCGTTGCCATTCACAATCAGATCTGTCTTTATCATTGACCCTAAAAAGAAAATTCGGCTGATTCTCACATATCCTGCCTCCACTGGTAGAAACACATCTGAGGTGTTGAGAGTTTTGGACTCTTTGCAATTGAATGACCAGTCTGCTCTTGTTACACCCGTCAATTGGATTGATGGTAAGGATGTTATTATCCCACCCACCGTCTCGAACGAAGATGCATCTAAGAAATATGGCGAGTTTGAGGAGTACAAGCCATACCTCAGATTCACCAAGCAGCCCAAGATTGTTAAGAAGTCATCTTTCCTGCCAATTGGTCTTAACGGCGACTCCAAATCCTATTCTGGTATTGTAATTGGTACTCTTTTGGCCGCTGCTGTTGCTCAGACTCTTGTTAATGACGATGAGGTCAAGCGACTGGACTCTATCATTGAGAAGTAAGCGACCTAAATTTGAGTTTTACATTGACACGGTACTAACTACTTCAGAAACTAGAGTGAAATCTGGAAAAGACGTTGATTTACGGGAAGAGTTTGGTACTGGGGTCCCTGAAGAAGAAGAAAAATGGAAACAACTGTTTGGAAGAATTGTGGATGAGAATTTGGAAAGTTTTAGCACGCAATCCTCTTATTCTAAACAGAAGAAAAACAATTATAAATAGCTTAGGAATAAAATATACCATTGTCATTGTCCTTCTACTATCAATATTATTGGTTCATAAAAAAGAACCGAAACCTTTGTTTGAAGTAGAGTCCAAAACAGTCTCGCGGAGAGGGGAAATTGATGTCTTGTTATAGCATAGCATCAAGCATAGTTCCATTCTGATGCTTCGGACGTCCTAAAGAGGAAGCAAACATCCACAATAACGGCCTTCTAGCATACCGGTGGCCAGAAGGAATAATGCTCTAGGTGTTACATAGATTATGTTTTAATGGCAGCGGCTTACTGTCTTTAGCATAGACATTGCTGCACTGAACTGAAACTGTCCAATACTGACACCTGTCGAATCTTTGTTTTAAAAAAAAAACTAGATTCGTGGAAGGATAATGTGAATTGTACTGGAGGCGCTTAAGAATGTGTGTGACCTTGATCCATATACATAATGGATGCTTTTAAGACCATAAAAAGTTACCTGGACAAATGGATGGGCCATTTTCATCTTCCAGAATGACAAAACGGATACGGGAGCAAACCACAGTTCACATTAGGAATCTATTATGCTTCCACAGATTTTCTGCTCTTGAACTATTTTGTTTGTGATAATTCGCCCCCGTGTAAAGGCTCAGCCTGGCGATGTGAGAAGATCCGCCCAGCACAGGCCATCAATTAGAATTACAATCACCCTCAGAATCCAGTTTTTGTAGAAGCTGTAGCAATCAAAAGATGTTTATCGGTTGTTATTTTTCGGTGGTTTTGAGTACATATTTTATTAAATCTCGAGATTCTAAGGGCTTGGACCACCTTCCCTCAATCTCTCCAAAGGAATTCCCGGAAGGGAAGGTTTTACGATATGATCAATCCTGGCCAAAAAAAAACCCAGCCGTGCATGTGTCGATAATGTCAGTGAATAGGCTGTTTTGGAACGAATGGTTACTATTCTACAATGTCTCAAACTCCTTTTCACCGGATGGTTTTGCTTCATCATAGAACCTTGGTCATAAGATGTTCTCCCAGTGATGGCGATGGTATGAGTCCACTATTTTGAACTATTCTTTTGGATGAGATCGAAACGTATTTTAATGGATGAATGTGATTGCAATGAGCACGATGACGATTTGTAGCTTCGCTAGCTACCCCGCCATCGCTATTTTTAATAACCGGGATCACAATGACTAGATTTAAAGCTGAAAGCAGGTCTACTATCAGTTTTTGGACGAATGAAACCAGGTCACTTGGATCTAGGGACCCCCAATTTGTAATTGGGTCTCAGAAGTAGCATTGCTATAGAATTGTGTCCCTCCACGTCCGTAGGTATCAGCGTGGGATGAAGGTGGGGGTTTGTTGAATCAGCAACTCGAGGCGTAAATCAATGGGATGAATAAGATGCCACTGCTTTCCTCTTAACTTGAGAAAATGTTTTGCTTTTTACAAAACATTATAACTGTCTCTAAAGAATGTCAGACCAGAACGCTTGAGCAAGTTCGGAAGATATATCCTGTAAGATCATCTGTTTGCAGTCAGCGAGAGAGAATATTATCTCTTCCTCTAGTCCACACTTGTAAATAGGTGTAAAAAATAATAGTTGCCTAAAAAATAGAGAATGCCAGTTCCATTGGTTCTCTGGCTCCAGTGTATTATTCATACACCCTGGCCCTATTTCCTATTTAATAGTCTAAACGAGAAACACAGGTGGACCTTCTCCCCCACCTTAGCCAAGAGGTGGGACGCTTGGATCCGCCATGTAACCTCCCTATTGGCCAACTCAGCCATTCCCTAAACCTGCCATGCCAGGAGATGAGAAGCAGCTTAATGGCTGTCATTTGCTGCTTTATTTTTTGTAAAAATCAGGGCCGAGGCTTTTTGCAGACCTTGGTGGGATCCGGGCTGCGAAGCTGGACCTGGAGGGGGACCAGCGAACCCTAGATCCAGGATCCAGTGCGGGCCCCTGGACCAGCCGGGCAGACGAGCTCGAGGCTCGAGGCTCGCGCCTGGCCTTCTCCGTGAGTCCTCAAGCAGCCTGTGCCAATTGGGGCCTTGCGAAGAGGCCACCAGGCCTGGCCACAAGGCCCGGCCACCAGGCCCAGAACAGCCTCGCGAAGAGGCCTCCAGGTGAAAAAGGCCCGGACAAAAAGAATCTTTTGGGGTGGTCCGATCTACCCCACCATCCCCAGAATCTGCGCCTGTGCAGCTGCAGCGGTGCACCCGTACACCCGCCCACCTCGAGAGAGAGACGCAAATATAATACGCGCCAATCCTTTAGGGGCGCTCTCTTTCACCTCTGGCCTTTCTATGAATCTCCATTCATCTGGCTGGCTTCCTCTGCTGCTATAGCTCTCTCCAACCTCTAGACAAAGCCCTCTACTCCAGCGCTGCCGCTGTTGTCTGAGACTCCCCCCTCAAACGAGCGTTGAACTTTCTTCTTACTCTTACTGACTTTTCAAATCTAAATCTCACCTTGACATACTTCTGCTTCACAGAGCTTAAACATCCAATAGGCAGTGACTCAATTCTCTTCCCCATCTTGTCATGTCTGTACAATCTCCCCTAATGTTTGCTCCCATCCAGGACCAGACCCAACCAATGCCAGTTTCTTCACCAACCTGCTCACTAAAGGGCAGTCGAAAACGCTCTCATTCGAGCATCAACGAAGCCCTGATCTCTGCTACGCCAAAGCCACAAAAGCAATCTTCTTCTTCAAACACAAAACTTCCCTGGACTTCTCAAAGGGGCTCTTCAATATCAAAATCAGATTCTAGCCCGCCCTCAAAACCCCAAAAGATTCCTCCTGGTCGTTCAAAAAAACCCAGAAGGGGCTCACAGGAGCTGTCTGGCAGTTCTCGTCAAAGTTCCTTAGGTCCGAGTGCAAATAACAGCAAATCAACCAACGGAAGCACAACCGGACAAAAGCCTTCAGGCCATCGCCCAGTAACGTCATGTTCCCATTGCCGTCAACACAAGATCAAATGCGATGCTTCCGATAAATTACCTCGCCCTTGTACAAGATGTGAAAAAATGGGACTCAAGTGCGAGATTGACCCATCTTTCAAGCCACAAAAAGGCGGCCAGATACAAAGTCTGAGAAACGATATTGAGGCTCTACGGGCCATGGTCAATACTCTTAGACAGAACGAAAAAATGTGGGTATATCAAATGAACAACAATAACAATAACAACAGCAGCAATAACAACAGTATGGCCTCCGTGCGGTCTTTCTCTGGAAGCTCAGATGCAGTATCTCCTTCAAACTCTATTGCAAGCTCTTATTCTTCAACTCAAAGTGTGCCTCAAGTTAAACAAGAACCCGATTCTAACATTTTTGCTTTGGACTCGTCCCGGGCTAATCCTAATCAGAGGGGCCCCCACTCTGTTGAAGCCATTTCGTCTTCGGTCGAAAATAGCCCCATTGAGAATATGGTTTCTGGCTATTCAACGTCTGAAGATTTAAAGCCTATTAGCGATCAACAGCCAGTGACAACGTTGACTATGCAAAGCTCTTTAAACAACGACAACTGTAGTCTCGACAATGATTCATCCCCAAGAAATTCAGTTGCTGATGCGCCAAACGGCCAAACCTCCTTCCAAAATGAATTTGTTCTTGGTGATGTTAGACTCTCCCTTGAGCAAGCCCAACGCCTACACACAAGATTTGTGAAGGACTATCTACCCTATCTGCCTATTGTACTGTCAAACAGTTGCACAGAACTCTACTCCCAATCACAGTTGCTTTTTTGGACTGTATGTTTGACCGCTTGCCTTTCTGATCCAAACCCCACGCTTTATAATTCATTAGCATCACTTATCAAACAACTGGCAATTGAAACCTGCTGGATTCACACCCCTCGTTCAACTCACATCGTCCAGGCCCTGCTCATTCTAAGCACATGGCCGCTACCAAATCAAAAGTTGTTGGACGATTGCTCCTATCGATTCGTGGGGTTGGCAAAGTCTCTTGGACTACAACTTGGACTTCACCGCGGAGAGTTCTTGGATGAGTTTTCAAGAGGCCAGGCTTCTCTTAGCGATGGCGAGAAATGGAGAACAAGAACCTGGTTGGGAGTGTTCTTGTGTGATCAGTTCTGGGGCGCTAATCTTGGGCTGCCCCACTCGTTACAAACCGACTGTCTAATTGAAAATGCCCGGACAGATGGAACTTTGCCTCCAAATTTCAGATCATTAATCTCGTTGGCAGTGTTTCAGTCCAAGTTAACGAATGCTGTGGGGGTTAGCGTCAACCGTGCTGATGGTCTAATGGATGGATATGACCGACCCGGCACCTTAGCCATTATGGAAAGACAGTTGGATCAACTCAAGAAACATCTGAACCTGGAAGATCGTAAGTTTATTTCATGCGAATCCTTTTTTTTCTCTAACCAAACTAACTCTTTCTTAGCATCTGTTGAGATCTATTTTCTATACGTGAAGCTTATGACATGTTGTTACGCTTTCCTCCCTGATACTCCCGTTGAAGATCAGACAAAATACGTTACTCAAGCTTACCATGTAAGCACCAAGATTGTCACACTAATATCTGGTCTGGCGTCCCAGCGCCAATTGGTCGAGTATCCAATTTACATCCGCCAGGCGGTATCGCAAGCAGCCTATGTGCTCTTTCGACTTCACCTAACCCCGTATCTGCTCTCGCATCATGTTGAATCTTGCAGGCAATCAGTTGTAACCGTCCACAGACTTTTCAGAAACATGCTTACCGCTTGGAAAGATGTTGACAATGATATCAGCAGAACCGCCAAGGTATTGGAAAAGTTGAACTTTGTTTTGGTGACTTGCCCAGAGCTTTTCACTCGCGCTCATGGAATCATCGACAAGATGCGAAGCCATCTTGCAGCATCTTTATTCTACGAGCTCATCTGGCGCATTCACGAAGCTAGACGGAGATGTTCATTGAACAAGAAAGGCGGTGCTCAGAACGGATCATACCCTAACCAACAACTGGAAAGGGAAACTGGAAATGAGAATGATTATGCTGAAGATGATGGCGATAACGAGCAAACTTCGGTGAATCCTCAGCTGTTTAATCCGCTGCCTCTGCCCCTTTTTGATCAAATTTCCAAAGATGATTTTACCACAGTAGGAACAACCACTCCAAATGGCACCACCATTACATCTTTGGTCCCGACTTCCGCAGCCATGTCTAGTGCTACTGCAAAGGCTAATGAAAATGGCCTGTCCGAACCCAACCGTATTAACGGAATCCCAGTAGCAATGCTAGAAGGAAGCAACACCCGTAGCGGGTTTATGGAAGCAGCTTGTTACCAACATCGACGATTCGAAAAAGGACAATTTCCAACCTGTTCAACAGAGAGTGAGGATGCAAGAACAACTACTTCTGAGAATGGTGGCATTTCCACTCAAGGTAAACCCATGGAAAATCATGTTTGGGCCCCTGATAACAATTCCATGACCCCTTGTATGAGCGGTGATGTCACAGAGCCTAGTTTTACCAGAAGTAATGATCCGGGAAGTACCGGTCAGCAAACCTTGGGCAGTGTTGACACTGGTTCGCAATTAGGAACTTCTTCATACGCACACTCACCTCCAATTTTGCGACAGCAAGCACATGGGAATGGAATGGACCATATGCCGTTGTATCAAGATCACCAATGTCAGAATAATAACAGTAACAATAATAATAACAATCATAACAACAACAGTGCTAACGTTAATCTGGATGCATTTATGTACGGTACTGACTGGATGGACGGCAAGGGAGATGACTTTCTGGGATGGATGGACGTGAATGTCTCTCCTCGGTTCTAACTCTCTTGTTCCCCTCTCATCAAAACAATTTTTTTTTCTGACACTTTTGTGGTGACTTTTGGGGTTTTTTTGCATGTGGGATATTGATATCTCTCGGTGTTTATGTTTATGCTTTCAAGCTGTGTTGTTGATTTGGAAAAAAAAAAAGAGAACGAAAAAAGGGTACAAAAAAGATACGCTTTACTACTGACTTTATTTGAACTTGATGAGCATGTATTATTACATCCATCTTTGATATCTGTATGGATTGTTTACTTTGAAAAAGGGTTCTTGTGAGATCGAGCATTCAGCTTTTTGGTTTTTTTGGTTTTATGAACATGTCTGACCTTCTTCAACCCTTGAACAATTTATACTGAACATCTATACTTTATTGACCATTGTTGATGATTATAATGATGATGATGAATACTTTTTTGTTTTTTTTTTGTTTAATAACAGTGTCTCAATTTGGACAGTTAGAGAGAGAAAACGGGATAAGAGGAGGAGAAGGAGAAGGAGGGGCAACAAACAATTCTTTTGAACAAGATATCCGTTAGAAAAACCGCGAGAACAAAGTGGCACTTTAAACTAAACTATTGATGCTACCATTATTTATTGGCCTATTACTTATTTATTAACCTATTTATTGTTTTGTCTAAGCTGAGCGGTGGAAGTGGAAAGGAAAATTAGCAAAACGCAAAAGTAAAACTGAACTGCTTATTTATTTACTATTTATTAGTCAATTTGATTGATTTGATTACCAAAAAAAAAAAGTGTAGAAACATCTGAGTTCAAAGTTTGTGGACAATAATGTTGTGAAGGTTGGTGAGTTTTTCAACATCTTCACCACTTGCATCACCACCACCAGCATACTAAAGATGAGCATACGGACTTCCCACTAATGTCACTACCAATACACCAAACCCACAAACTGCAATGCTATGAGAGGACGCCCATAACTTCCATATCCCATTCTGCAAACGCACCGTACTTTCTAACTGCCTCCACCGACTCGATAGTAAAACTTTGGTCCACACAGCGAGGTGCCCTTTTACAGAGTTATCCAAAGCAGCACGCCTACGGTGTAAACGACGTTGCGCTAAGCCCTCAGGATACACATTTTGCAACGGTCTCGGATGACAATGCTCTAATGCATTGGGATTGTAGAAACCCAGCACAACCTGTTCGTCGTTGGCGTGGTATTCACTTCTATGGGATAAGTACGGTGAAGTACCTGGGCGATGGGACTGGAGTGCTTGCGACGGGTGGCAGGGACAAGTATGTCAAGTTTTGGGACCTTAGGAGCCATGGATACAAGCCTATCCAGGCGTTGGACGATGCAAAGGATGCGGTTTCGACGATTGCTACGTTGGACTCTCTACTGGTTACTGGTTCACTCGATGGCCGTGTGAGATATTACGATATTCGAATGGGGAGTGTTGTAACCGACACTATGGCAGATGGTGTTCTCTCTGTTGAGTTAGACACTGATGGCGCCATGGCTGTGGTAATGTCGATAGATGGAGCGATACGACTCTTTGATGTGATGAGTGGCAAGATGCTGAACCAATTCTCCGTCCCTGATGAAGCCCACAATTCCACTTTGAAAGATCAAACTGCTGGGAAAAGCTCGGGAGAAAAAGCAAACAAAAAGAAGATTTTCCCCATGAATGCGGGTTTTTGCAATAACGATGGCCATGTTTTCAGTGGATCAGGTAATGGGTGTGTCAATATATGGGACGTTCTTGAATCCCAGAATGTTCTAGCAGGCTCGATGAGTCATTCCAGCAGTGGTGCCATAGTGAGCCAAGTCGCATACTATGCTAAACAGAATATGCTGGTTAGTGGAGGATTGGATGGTGCTGTTTGCATTTGGGAAGATAAGGAGGAAAATGAATTGAACGTTTGATTTTCTGTGCATGATATCAGAATTTTGTGATCCCAATCTTTCACTTTGTTACTACACTTTGGAACACCTTTTCATTTTGATTTGACGCTTCACTATAAATAAAATGTATAATAATCTATTACACAGTTACAATGTACGGCCAGAGTAATAGAAACACTGATTAAAAACGGAACATACAAGTATAGACAAGTCGAACAGTAAGCACAAAAAAAAAATTAAACATGTGAGATAGCAGAAATGGGGTATTAGAAACATGATAGATTATACAGGGAAAAATATAGACAGAATTGTGAAATGGAATCGTAAGATGGTATATACACGACATGATAAATGATTCATACAAGAGACATCACCAGAGAATAATAAAAGAAAAAAAGAAATGGGACAAAAGATTCAATATGTTTAAAAAAAAACAGACAAAAACAAACACATTCTTGAAGACAAACACACGCATATTCATTGCTGAACATTCGCATTATTTTTCATCGGTAGAATGCACCAAAATATCCGCTGGGAAACTGTTTCGAATAACAATTCCACCGTTGAGTTGATCATTAGAGTCAAATCTTTCCATTGCCTCTTTTAAATTCTTGCAAATTCCGGCCTCAATATGCCGTTTGGCAACTCTCATTCTCGCAGAATGTTCGGAAACGTTGATAAATATGGACATTGTACTTGAGGAAGAATAGGCAATTTTGCAGGGCTCGATGGATCCTTGGGAAGATGGCTCTTCCCCCTCTGCATTAAAATGCTGGGACGACAAAATCGGATACAGTTGTTTGGGTCGGTAGCAATTCAAAAAAATGTCTCTCCAACCTTCTTGGTTCAACAGCATGTAGAGACCTTCAACAATCAAAATTCTGGTTTTGGGAAGAACGACAATTCCGTCCTCCTTTGGATCCTTCAACGAGTGGTCGAAAGAGGGCAGAAGAACTGTTGGGATCTGAGTGAATTGTTCCGGCAAAGTGTCAAATGTGTCCAGGTGAGCAAGGCCAGATGCTGCAGCGGATTTCCCCCTTCCAGCTCTTCTCATCTTTCTAGGAAGAGGAATGCAGGTGGATTTTAGAATTCTAATCATTTTCACCACTTGGTTGGCGTCAAAGGTGAAAGGAGCACCTCTCCTCTTGTGGAGGAGTTCCGAGTTGGGTAATTCATCGAGAAGGTAGCGAGGATAGTGGAAGCCATCCATGGAGATGGTTTGGACAAAATCAGTGTCATCCGTAACGTTGCTTTTGGCAAAGTAGTTAGCAAACGAGGCGGGAGGGAAAGAGGAAAGAACCTTAATCGAGGTCTCTGGCGCTCCATAACTGCCGGGATGTATTTGAAGATTTGTCTCAATTTGCTGAGAATGATTATGATGCGGCGATGATCCGGGCGGCGATGGAATCGGAATTGTGGATGTACTTGAAGATTGTTTCCTCTTGGTTTTCTCCTCCTGAACAATTTGGTTGATTTTGTTCTTGACTCTGTTTGCTACTGTGGATTTGCCAGAGCCGGGGATTCCTCCCACAAGAACAAGGATTCTGTATCTCTTGGACTCTTCCAATTTCTGGATGATTTCATGCGCAAGAGACGTATAGATCGAGTCCATTGTTCTTTGTTGCTGGGAGAGAGCGTTATGTGAGCTTGAGAGGATTAGGATCAGAGAGTTGTGGAGCAGAAAGAGAGAGAGAGAGACGGTACTAATATATATATACGCATTTTTAGATTCTAGATAGCGCCAATGGACATGAATAGCCCGACAGACTGGCAGACACCACCACTGTTTTGTTCTATTCTCCATTTCATCTGATTATTTTATTTTATTCCCACCCGGTGTTCTATTCTGAAATCGCACATTGCGATAGCAATGCTTCCCGAATCCCTGTCCATTAGAAAAGAACAATATTGGGACTTTCCTTATTTTTTTTGAGTGCTCTGGCTTGTTGTCTAAAAAAGGATAAAACTAAAGTGCAAGTCAAACACAAGGACTTAGAAATCGGCATTATCTATTTCAAGTCCACTTTCCTAGTGGTTCGAGAGAGAGGAGATATACCTGATTTGTACCAGTTTTCTCTCAGATTTGGCAACAAACAACAGCAACAACTCCGCAAAAATAATTACAAAACTACAAAAAAAAAAAAAAGGTGAGGAGGATATACTGTAAATGTGTAGATGCCACTACCAAAAATGCATACTGTAGGCGACTCTTTCAAAGGCAGGGGAGCAGCTTCAGATACAGATACAGATTTAGATTCTCTCTGTGTAAACCCAGCGCGGTCTAAAACACTTTGAAAACAAATTTCGGTGACAGGTTACATCTGCTTCAGCCCGTCTATATGATTGGACATTTGCTTGAATCTCAAAGCAAAGGAGAAAGATGAAGAGGATGGAAATCGTAGATCTGTTGGATTTCAACGGGAAACACTGAACTTGACTGCATACATACACACACACACACTTTCTCTCTTTTGGAGACCCCGTGAGAAAAGCGGCTAAAATCAGGTCTAGTTTTAGGGTTATAACCTTGTTTCCACTCTTGAAAAAACTGGTAACCAAGGAGACACGGGACTACTTCTTCCTTTACTTGCTCATAGTTTCTAGCTCCAATTTCCTTCTTCTATTTCTGGTTCTCTTTTTTTGGGGGAGGTTTGTTGTTAACTAGACATTGAGTAATCGTGTGATTGGGCAAGGCATAAAGAAACTCTAGTAGACACACAATGGCTACAACTCCAAATCCTGTGAAGCGTACACAATTAGGAGGAGGTGATAAGGCAGAAGCGGATAAGAGCGTTAACGACATGTTTGCGTTTGCGTCTGCTCGGGACATAATCACCCTGGACAAACAAAGCCTAGCAGAAGCAAACCAACAGGATGCTCTGACCCACGCTATAGAAACACTGACGGAGGCCTTTTCTCGCTTGGACTTCAACTGCTTCATGGCCAGGCTCAGCCATCCGGACCTGGACCTGGACCCGGTCGAGATCGAGCTCCCACGGGAGTACACGCACGGCTTTTTCGAAAAATACGTGCCACATTTTGTAGAATCGGGAGCTGTGGTTCTCTCGTGCTGGGATTCCGCGGCTGTGTGGGTCCCGCCGGGCGTGAACCCGCCTAAACTGGAGGATAAGGGCATGGAGCAGCGCCGGGAGCAGCGAGGCCCACGCCCCGGCGAGGAGATGGAAGAGAACATCGTCCGGCTGAGGGAAAAGTACCTGGGAACGGGCTCGCGGCAGAACCACTGGCACTTGCAATTCATCGGGAGAAACGCACCGCCAGGCTCCCAGGCCAAGGCCAAGACCGGATCAATCCGAGCGGTGATGGAGTGGGGCATGGCCAGAGCCGTCCGGGACGGCATAGCGGTCTCTCTGGAGGCGGTCAGCGAGCACGCCCGCGACGTCTACTCGCACTTTGGCTTCGCGGTGATGGAGGAGTTCCGCATGGGGCTGGGGGTCAGCGACAAGCACGGGCGGAAGAAGCCAAACGGCGAGGGCATGGCGGTCTACTTTATGCTTTTCAACCATCTGCCAGGACAAGCAGCAACGAAGCGGGAGGCTGTCTGGGGCGAAACTAGTAAGGCCTAGCACCAGGACAATAGAATAAAAGAAGAATAGAAAAAAATGGTGAATGGGCCGCACAGTAGCACGCCATCCCGAGCACAGAGCCCAAAACCCAGAGCGTAGCTCTATTTATCTTATCTCTGTTCCTTTTTGATTTGGTTTTCTCTTCCATCTCTCTCATCCGTTTTTTGCTTTTTGGTGGGGGAAACTTTTTTTTTTTCATTTTCCCTCCCTCTCCGTTTCTTCTCTTGGCTTTCAAGGTTGGGTGAAAAATTGGCAGTACAAAACATCGTGAGACCGCATCAACTTTCTTCTGCACCTGTCCATTAATCAAGAACGGATGCGATCGTCTTCACCTTCTGATCTGGAGAAGAACAACCTCGTGACGGCGAGGTCGTCGTCCATCGGCATCGGCCTCAGCCAGTCCAACTCCTACGATGATGGCCACCAGGCGCAACAGCAAGGGAGCATCCTCGTATCTGAAGACGGCGCACAAAGAAATTTTCGAAGCCGCTTCTTTGGCGATGGCTCGGCGAAAGTGGCCAAGACTCTCAAATCCCGACACATTACGTTTATCGCTCTGGGAGGCACGATCGGCACCGGAGTTTTCCTCGCGATAGGTGAGGGCATCGCGTACAGTGGTCCCGCCGGGTCGCTGGTGGCCTACACCGTGTGTGGCTTCTTTGTGTACGCCGTGGTGGTGGTTCTTGGCGAGATGTCCTCGTACATCCCCAACTCGGGCTCTTTCTCGCACTATGGCACTCGCTTCGTGGACGACTCGTTTGGATTTGCTCTGGGAATCAACTACTACTTGCAATGGTCCTTCAGCATCCCCAGCGAACTGACGGCGGCAGCCATCATCATCCAGTTTTGGCTGCCCAACGTTGCTTCCTGGGTATGGGCCATTGTGATTCTCGTGCCGCTCTTTGTTCTCAATCTGATCAGCGTCAAGACCTACGGCGAGGCCGAGTACTGGTTCACGATGGTCAAGGTCCTCTTTATCATTCTGTTCATCATCGTTGGTCTCCTCTACGACTGGGGCGCCATCCCGACCGCAGAAGTGCCTTCTCCTGGTCTCGCCAACTTTCGAGATGGGAATGCCTGGGTTGGCGGCTTCAGCGCCTGGTTCCAGACGATAGTATTCGCATTTTACTCGTTTGGCGGCACCGAGCTCGTCACTCTGACCTCGGGAGAAACTGCAAAGCCGTGGAAAGCAATTCCAACAGCCGTCAAGCTCACGGTTTTCCGTATTTTGATCTTTATGATTCTGACCTGTCTTGTCGTTGGTCTCTGTATCAACCACAAGGACCCCAGACTTTTGAATGCCTACTTTGATAGTGACGTTTCGGTTTCCCCCATCACCATTGTTTTCCAAATGGCCGGTTTTGGTCCAGCCGTGCACGTTGTAAACGCTGTTCTGTTGACGGCAGTCCTGTCAGCGATAAACTCTTGCTTCTTTGCGTCCTCCAGAATGCTCATGGCCATGTCCCAAGAGCGCCGGTTCTTTCCTATCTTTGGCGTTGTAAACAAGCGAGGCGTGCCCATGTACGCCATGTTTTTAACCGGTGCCATTTCCTGTCTGGTCTTTTTAACCACGATATGGGGCAATGGCGTTGTCTTCACCTGGTTCATGAACATTACCAGTGCAAGTGCGATTTTAACCTGGACTTCTGCAGGCCTCATATCCATCAGATTCAGACAAGCCATGAAAGCTCAAAACAGGCCTCTTTCAGATTTGCCCTTTGTGCAACCTCTATACCCTTTATTGCCCATAACGGTGATCGTCGTTGGGCTGTTTCTATTTGCAGGAATGGGTTATGCCTCTACGCAATACGAGCCATTTGATTGGAAAAACCCGTTTGGCACATATCTCGGAGTAGCCGTTTTTGCAATTTGTTACTGTGGATGGAAGATTAGATTTTGGAAAACGGACAAGTATATAAAGTCTTCCGATGCCGATCTTGACTCTGGTCTTGTTTGGGGAGAAGGTGAAGGAATTTTCCGCAAAGCGGAGGAGAAAGAACGCGTTTTACAAGAATTGATCGAGAAGAGTGAGACGGGTTGGTATGGGAAATTGAAATATCAAATATATATTTGGAAAAGAAAGGTGTTGCATTTTGGAAGAAGCTAAATTCATTCTTTAATAAGTTTTTTATTTATTGTTTTTGCTAAAATTTTTGTTATTTACTACTAAAATTTTTTTTTCTCTCCCTTTATGTTTGTTAATTTTGAATGGGAACGCAGTAATGTCAGTTATCTTTTTTTATAATTATTACCACATTTAAAGATGGTCTCTATTTTTGAAAATAAACAGATTTACCATAGTGTACAGATAATGCAAGTGATTTATTCAACTAAACCAATTAAACAATCCAAAAAAAAAAAAAAAGGGGGGAGGGAAAAATTTGGAAACGGAGACTGAAAGCAGAGTGTTTTAAAAACCCAATAACATGGAAAAAAGAAATCAAATTAACAAAAAGAAAGAGTAAATTCAATGACATAAAGATGCTCAAATAAAACAATGCAATTCAGAAAGCCAAGATAAGTACAAGACAATGCAAGTATGCAAATATGCAACCAAAATAAAACAAAACGTAGGAAGAAAGAAAAAAGAGTTAAAATCATTAGAAATTTGTGGCTTGGTTTGTCCTCTGGCTGGATAAATGGTACTGGTCCAAGTTCTGCCGGAACATATCAGTTTGGTTCCTCCCATATCGCGAATTTGCATGGTCATCGTTATAGTAATACCTACCACCACTTCCAATTCCGATTTTCGAAAGCACATTCATAGTCTTATTACGCAAATTCCCAAGCTTTGAACCCCCATGCCCACCATGAGGATCCCCATCGCCGTCATCCATAGTCTCCACAATATCCAACTCTGGCTCCTTCCGTGGTCCTCCACTTCCTCCACGTCGTCTCCGGCGCTTCAGATATAACGCAAACAGGATTCCTCCCAAAATTAGTGCTCCTCCCGCACCAACGACGGAACCGATGATGATGTTGCGGCTGTTTGTGGAGAGCGAGCTTGAGGATGAATCAGGGCTTGCAGTGGCGGAGGCTTCGCTGGAGTCACCAGAATGGGTTGCTGAAGAGCCGGAGCTGGTAGAGGAAGTTGACTGACTCGCTACGATCGTCTGGGTCATGTCAATAAGGTAAACCGTGCCATCCTCATTTGTAGACGTAGACAGACCGTCTTCGGGTGTAATAGATGTGGTGACTTCAGAAGTTGTTATCACAAACGGAGTGGTCAAGGTGTCCGTTGGAGTCTCTGGAGAACTGGTAGAGGTTTCGATTTTGGTCTCGGTTTTGGTCTGTGTGGGCACAGGAGACGGAGTTTCTTTCTCATCAGTTGGGGAAGCAACGGCGGTTTCTGAGGGCTCAGGCTCAGGCTCAGGCTCAGAATCTGATTCAGTCACATCTGCAGTTCTCGTTTGGGTATAGGTCCTGGTGCTGGTGTCTGTTGGAGGGGAGGTCGAGGTCCTGACTTCAGTGATCACTTCTACGATCGGGTCGGTGTTGCCATTAACAGTGGTCATGGTTTGCACGTTGGTGACTGTCACTTCGGATCGGGGGCGAGGAGGAGGATGAGGGCGATCTGGGTCAATTCCGGGCTGCCGTTTGAGCTGGTGGCTGTGATATGGCTGGCGATTGCAAGAGAGAATGGAACTGGCGATGGAATAGGTATTCGTATTGGTATTGAAATCGGTATCGGCAGCATCCCTTTTCCAGATCCACGCCCACGCCCATTTCGCTGCTCCCAGGCCCTCGCCACGACTTTCGCCGGGACCAGGAGCATTGGCAATGGCGACAGCAGTCGTCTTCGTCAAACAGTAGCCAGAGTCGGCCGCCGTCCGTTGGACGTAAACCGACGATAGCGTGCTGAGCTGATCTCCCATGCCAGCAGACCCTTTGCTCTCCATCTGCAAGCTAAACACAAACTTGTAAAGAACAAAGCCTATTACCAGAAACCAAGCTGTGTTCATGGAAAATGTGTGGACAACAAGAACCGTGCGAAGCAAAAAACGCAAACCAAAAAAAAGAAAAAGAAAGAGAAAGGAGAAGAGGGAAAAAGATGACGGTGCCAATATATAAGGAATCCCAGAATCTGAAAGGAAATAAAAGCGTTGGCACAGAAAGAAAAAAAAAAGAGTGTGTATTTTTAGTTGCTGCAGCCGTCTGCATGTGGCCCGATGCGTCTGCCTCCTGCCACATTCGGCAGGCCTGCAGAACACCTGGGTGAAGTTTCGCTTTGTCGCTTACCTGCTTTTTCGCCTTTTGCTGCTTCAACGAGAGGGCTGGCTGTTGGGGAAGACGCTCACGGGCGTCTTGGCTTGTAAGAGGTCGTAGAGAACAGGCATGTGGCGGTATCAGAGAGAGACCAGTGCACAGGGAGCGATGGCGCTGTGAATCACGTTGGTTCATTGTTGATATCTATATGGTCATCTCCATCTCCTTCATCATCACCACCGCCGTTTACGAAAGAACGGTATCCATGGCTGACTCTATTTTCAGACACTCAAATGCGGTGCCCGTGTGCCCAACCAAAACCAGCAGAGAGTGCCAAGAAGTTCTGCCAAAATCGCAAATCATCTGAATCCGAGCCGGTACCAAGGCATGTTCACTCCCAATGTCAGCTACACGTCTACACATCCCGGTTTCGTTCAAGGGCACTACGAAGACTACCGCTGTGTGGGCCAGCTCAATTCCGTTTCAATGTGGTAGTATTTATTAAACTAAAACAGACACAAACACACACGTACACTCCTTTGGTTTCTTTAAGCAGAGGCACGAGTGTATACCGCCTGCTTGCTGTGCTTGACAACGGGTGTAATGAGACCATCCTCCTCCAACTTTCGAATAGCCGCACGCGCAACTGATCCTCCAATCTTTAGCCTGTCAACCAGAACAGAAACTGATACAAATCGGTATGTTGGGGCCTCTTTCAAAATTCTGTCGTATTTCTCCTGGTCCAAAACAACAACGTGGTTGGCCTTGTCCTTAACCTTGCCCTTGGACCACTTCTTCTTGCTCTTCTTTCCACCAGCGGCAGCGGCAGCGGCTTTGGCAGCTTTGGTAGCTTGGACTTTTGGTGGCATTCTATCAGAATCTCTGGTCAGTAACCTTTTCCCATTCAGTACAAGGATTTGAGATAGAAAATAAAATGAGGACATCTTGGATCACAGTCGTATCCTTCTGTTTGTAGGTATCAGAACATGAATTGTCGAGTTATCGTTACCGCTTTGTTGGTTGAACTCTTCGATCGCTTCCTGCTCCAACCCCATTTCTTGAATTCTGCATATCATGAACCCAGTACATTATAACGGCCCCCATTTCTGGAAAAAGAGAGATCAACCCCAACAATCACACATACCTTCTTTTTGTTTAGCCAAATGCTATGTTATGGTCCTTCTGGGAACAGACTGGTTTGCCAAACGACTAGTCTACAGTTGCATCGGTCTACAATGTTCGCAGGCTGGTATGTACGCGGATAATTTTGAGAATTCTGATTGTGGAAATGATAGGGTTGAGCCCTATATGACATCACGTGCACCGTACTTTTGCTGAGCTCAACATATCTAAGTAGCTAGTATGAATGGGTGTAATAAAAGAAGTTCAAAAAAAACACCATCTCGATAATCGTTAATACTCCTGAATGTTTAGCACAAGTTCTGAAGCCATTCCCACTTTCAAACATTGTTACAAGTAACACAGCCGAAAGCTGGAAAAGCTCTGTTTTTCAGTATTGTTTTCAAGAACCCCTTTCAGCGATATTGGGAATACTCAATAACTCAGTTACAAAGGCCAAGAAAGATTTAGATAATATCCTTTCCCATTCGACTGGAGCAAATGGCATCCAAGCGAAAACCATCAAGAACTTTGATAATAATCTTTTCTGTTTGGAAACAATTCGGAGGTACACAGCAAATTAAGGTCATACGCAACTGCAGCGTACCTCCCAATTGTTTCTAGACAACTAAGATGAATATCGAAGTTCTTGATGGTTTTTGCTTGGATGTCATTCGATCCTGTACAATGGGAAAGGATATTATCTAAATCTTTCTTGGCCCTAGTAACTGAGTTATTGAGTAATTGTTAAAGAAGAAAGCAGTAATCTTTATTGTAAGCGTAAGGACTAAAGATCTACACTCAGAAGTAGGAGTTTAGATCTCTTATCTATTCGAAGTAAAGAACTATATAAGACTGGCAAAAGCTCTTTGGGCCAGTTTAAATCCCTGAATAAAAGTCACAACATCATGATTGATAATAATATAATTTGTATAATATATAAACAGAAGAACCTTCCGTGCGCTGGACCGATATTTGCCATGACATCGTGTCTGGATTCCCACCCACTTCTACTCTCAAAGCCACCTTTGATGCAATCTCAGTCATCGTGGACAGACTTTCATCGAGAGTACACCTCTTCCCCATTAACAAAACCTTTTCAGCGGACGATTTTGCTTCTCTCTTCTTTTCAGCCTACTTTACCCTATACGACAGAGGCTCCCAGTTCACGAGAAGTCTCGTTACCGATGTGCTCAAAACCCTACAAGTCACACACAACCTCTCGGTCACTGCTCACCACCAAAGCAACGGAAAATCAGAACGAGCCATCCGTAATATTCAAGAATGCCTGCGCCTTTACGTTGACAAAAGTTCAGATTGGATACAACTGATCCCAACCGCGGAGTTCGCCCTCAACTCTACCCCTATGCTTTCACTAGGAGGAGCATCTTAGATCACCACAAAAGAGGACGGAGATACAATTTCAATTTATCGATAAATCCATATAATGGATACCAATAAGCTTGCTGAAGAAGACTGCTCAAGACATGGTAGACCGATACATCAGCGAACACCCTGGAATCAGAGCTTCATCAGTCTGAGTGAGGGAGGTGTAATATGAGAGCTCTATCGTTCCTCACATTCCTGTTCCCCTAAGTAAGCCCGTCTGGAGAACATTCCATAGAATCATATAAATATCATACTTCCCCATAATACATAGAGGGGGACTAGAAAAACAGAGTAATATAGAACTTCCTACTCAAGTACTCCTCTTTGTCGACCATCTTACAAGGGAACCCATCTTACATGTAGGTAAGTCCCATGAGGTTGCACAAGAAGATGAAAGCGATTGGAAAATAACAATATTAACGTCTCTATTCTATATCCTGGTGTCGAACATCCAGATGACGATTTTATTGATGGGGATCACATTTCAAGATGAGAATTGTGTTGATAGGGAGTTCATATTGCAAGAAGAGGAATTTGTTGATGGGGGATTGGAATTGCAAGATGATGAAACCGATGACGCGCAAGAAGTGACACAACCAGCAAATCCTGTGTTGATTGTTAAAGAAGAAAGCAGTAATCTTTATTGTTAGTGTAAGCACTAAAGATCCAAACTCAGAAGTTCGAGTTTAGATCTTTATTCTAAGAAAGAACTATATAAGACTGGCAAAATCTATTTGGGCCAGTTTAAAGGTAAAGCCCTGAATAGAAGTCACGACAACGTGACAAATAACAATGTAATTTGTATAATATAAACATTGATGCTGTCCCGAAAGAGCGCCGTACGCGCTATATTCGTCTTCAACCCCCTGAGAAATCCCGAGAGTCTTGTGTTTCTACTTCTGCTCATTTAGCCGAAAATGGATCTATGGTTGACGGTAATAATCTCAACACTGATGATATCATAAATAATGTCCCCATGATTATTTCAGATGGAATGAGAGTGCGCCTTGAAAGATCACTGGATAGTGATGTTTTCGTAGTTTTGAATCAAATCAGAATAAAAGACCTCTGTACAGCATCAAGGTACATGTCTGCAAGATTCTTGGAAGGTCACATATCGCTCTTCTATTTAATCACTTACAAAGTGATTTTAACCATCAACAGGTCTAATAAGTCAACGAGAAATAAAGGCAAACAAAACCTATTGTTGCTCGATGGAACGATTAACAGTTAGAATCACTTTATAAGTGATGAAATAGAAGAGAGAGATATGCCCCTCCAAGAATCTCACAAACTTGTACCTTGATGCTGTACAGAGGTCTTTTATTCTAATGTGATTCAAAACCACGAAAACATCACTATCCAGTGATCTTTCAAGGTGCACTCCCATTCCATCTGAAATAATCATGGGGACATTATTTATGATATCATCAGTGTTGAGATTATTACCGTCAACCATAGATCCATTTTCGGCTAAATGAGCAGAAGTAGAAACACAAGACTCTCGGAATTTCTCAGAGGGTTGAAGACGAATAAAGCGCGTACAGCGCTCTTTCGGGACAGCATTAACACAGGATTTGCTGGTTGTGTCACTTCTTGCAATTGCGTGTGATTGGTTTCACCATCTTGCAATGTGAGCCCCCTATCAATGAAATCCCCATCTTGCAATGTGAACCTCCTATCAATAAAATCATCATCTGGATGTTCGACACCTCGATAAAGAATAGAGATATTGCTATTTTCCAATCGCTTTCATCTTCTCGTGCAACCTCAAGGAACTTACCTGCACCAGACCAGTTTATGAACGTTAAAGACCGAGAAAAGGGACCTATAATGGGCTGTAAATGATGGTGGATCTTCTTTATTAAAACTGTGGTTGAAGCTCATTGGGTACTTTAACAATGCTGTGTCAGTGCAAGAGTCTGGAGAGGGGAGAGCAGGGGATATAGATTCAGGACTGGGCAGATCAGAGTATGGGAATAATCGAGTGTATGGGTGTATAAAGGAGAGGGAAGCAATTTCGTATCACGTGTCGCACGTGATGTTTTATGCACTACTTTACGCATTGGGATAGATTCTTTCGTAGGTGCTACTTGGTAATAAACAAATAAATAAAGTGGTCGCCGTTTCCTGTTTCATCTTCCCCCTCCGCCAACAAAGTCTTATCGGCTACTCCTAATAATGACCTCCAGCAAAAGAAAATCCGAAGTTCAACTTACGAACCAACCTCCTTACGAGGCAGATAGGAACGGAGACGCTGATGATTATACTCCCGATGTTCCAGTTAGAGCAGGCGAGTCTGTGTTATCTGCCAGAAAGTATGCGACTATCAAACGGGATTATTGGAGACTTGAATTAACCTAAACAAATCCATTTTATCTGCTGTGTTAGGATTCTTAAACCTAGATCTCTTTTGGAAAAAACACAGAGTAAATCGGCCACGAAGCAAGAAACCAACTCGCCATTTGCTTCGTTGAAACCTCAACAAGATGATGCACCATCAAAGTCGAAAGAGACAAGCACTCCAGCAGATACCAAAACAGAAACTAAGGATGAAAAGCCTCAAGATTTCAAACCCATATTCAAAATGATGGCTCCACAATCAACAGCAGAGATAGTCAAACAGGGTAAACGATTCGCACTCAACGAAATGTTTCGTATTTTTGTAAACACAACGCTTACAAAGCAGAAGAGCGCGGATCTGAAATCCACTTGTGAGCTTTATCTCAAGTATAGAGAAACGATTGAGACTAATTCTCCGGAGCGTGTCGACTATGTGTTTCAGAGCCTAGAAACGAAACCCACAGAGGCGCCAAAACAGGAGGGAAACAATGTTTCCGAGTCGAAAGAAAACACCAATGGTAATAAACAAGCGGGACAAGAGTCCGAGTCTAAACCTGAACCTGAAACGAAAAAAGAATCCGAAGACTCAAACAACACTATCAAAGGTCCATCTTTTGTGCTAGAGAAGCCTCCAACTACACAAGCCAGTCCTTTCACATTTGCCTCGAACAATACCAGCTCTGGAAAAGAGGAACAAAAATCCGAGGCCCCTTCGTTTGTGTTCAGTGCAGCAGCATCGAACAAATTCGACAGCCCTTTCCAGTTTGGAGACAAGAAATAATAGATTTACACCTCTCCAAAACTTTGTGAAGCATACTTTTTTTATGATTGTAATCTTTAGGCATCCCTATATTGATATGATAAAACTTAATACAATTCAATTATTATGCAGTGATTTGCAAAACTGAATCCATAATTTTCAAAAGAAAATTGAAGAACCACCACAAGTCCATCCTTCTAGTTACACATTTAGTTTTAGCTAAAAAAAGTTTGATGAGTGTGGTTTTTGAGCGTAACTGGAATCATTAAGCTCCAGGTGTTGTGTGCAAATTGAGAGGAAATAGTATTTTGGGGGGACTGGACTCAGTGTTTCTGTCGGTCAAAAGACACAATATGAAATGTTATATTTTTATCGTTCTCGGTGCTTTCTATATCTCTCGTTTGCTTCAATCCTTTTTGACATAGCGTTTAAAGCACTATCACAAATAGACACTGAAATGTTTGTCAAAACTTGTTCAATTCTTCTTTCAAGGTTGGCTCAGATTTTGAATATGCTCTGAGCTCCATAAACAAATACCGCCAAAGACTCCCAAATGGTTTTAAATATCTGTAGACTAAGTGGTCATACTGAAGCCTCGATGTGATGCGTCTCAAGCCGTTTCTTAGCATTGGCGGTTGCGAGCTTTGGATTGTTAACTGGAACGCTACATTTTCTACTTGCTTTCATTTTTCTCAGCAATCAACCGAGAATTTCGCTCTAAATTTTTGACTTAAGTATCAGCTGCCGTATTGTCTTTATTCTTGTAATGAAGCCCATCAGCATAGTGGTCTGTGTCAATCCAAAAAGCTGCTACCTGTTCCAGTTTTGTTGACCAGTTTTTCAGTCAGCTGCCTCTTCCAAAATTGCTGTCACTTTTAACCATAATCGATTGATTTGGGTCTTTTTTTACCAAATAACATCTTTCCAGCTGTCGAGAGTCCAGCTTTTGTATCATCGCGCAAAGACTAATCTAGCTCTATGAGGCCTCGGTGCCAACGCTGCTTTTGTAGCTTTTTACTGGGCTTAACGCTATGGCGCTTAAACTCTCTTCCGACTGATTCCATAGAGAAGTGTTTATTTATCATATTGGTGCAAAAATTTTGAATTTTTTTAGCGTTGTCTACCTTTTGAGATGTAAAGTCTCATCATGAGTTGCAGCTCCCTCGAGGAAAGTCTTGGGAGTCTCCACCCCTTCGGTTGTTAAATCTTAAAAAGTGACTTTCCCTTAGTTTAGACATAGTCTATTTGGGTACACCTGTTTTTGATAACTCTTTTCTTACAGTCTGGTTTAATTCTTTACAGTGTGAGAATTGGTCTTGTGACTACCCTTTCAAGTAAAAATAACAATTTCGTATTAATACTTATGCCTATATGAGTAAATGATCTGAGAAATACTAGAGAATATCATTTGCTGAAAAAATAGCAGCGGATTCAACGTATTATACCCGACAGCCACACTGAATCAGGCTTAAAAAACCTCTCTCAATCCGTACACAATATTTGGAGCTTAATGCTTCCAGCCAAGTTCTAAACAGAACTCCTCAAGTTTTTTAAACTAACGAAAAGTAAATGGGTAACTAGAAAGATGGACTGGTAGCAGTTGTTCAAAATTTCAAATACTTTATAGACTCAGTTATGGAAGTCACAGTACAGGGTCCATGCTAAAGTATTTTGGAGTATGATCACCCAGAACAACTGCTCCAGCACACGACTCAGGATTGCTGTCCAGTCTGATCTGACAGGGCCAATTTACCGAAGATGGAGCACCATTTTTGGGAATTTCACTCCAAAGCAAAAGAAGTTTTGAACCAGTGAGGGCATCATACGCTACCATGCTCTCACCATTCCCTCCAATATAAAGACCTACCAAGACAATCAGAGAGTTGTTTGCAAAGGTGGATAATTCCCAGCGTACCCCATCCGAGAGGTCTGTAGGATTTCGGATGATGGCTGTCGGCTTCAGCCACTCGTCATCGGAGTGCTGACGGATATCAAATATGACAAATTCACCAGTATGAACCTCCACAGTTGCCAAACAGGCTCCTCCACCAACAAGTGATTTATCGTATGTCAGAAGTGATGTCTCATCAATCGAACTATGGAAAATGCGCTTCTCATTTTCCGTACCAAGCGCGACGTCAAGCTTTAGAGTCTGTGAAGGCCATTTGGGAACCCCTTCTTGGCTTTGGTTCATATCATACCGAATAATCTCATTGCGCCTCCCTATTACACAATATCCTGCAGCAAAGTCGACCGTCAAGATAATGGAAGGATATATCCCGTAAATATCTTCCAAACATCCAGAAATTGTTAATATGAAGTCGTCACTATACGGAGCTTTGTAATACACATTTCCTGACCAACCTCTCACCACGATAGTGCCCTTAAAGTCTGCAAAAATGTCGTGGATACCATTGAGGTCTGGACTAACTTGCCATTCCGCAAGCATTTTGCTGTGTTTGATATCCCAAGCTTGTATCTTACCGCTCCTGTCTGCAGTATAAAGCGAAGTTTCGTTGTTGTGGATATCTTGCTTGTTGAGGCATAGATTCGAAACCCTGTTCCCTGAGGGTAGTGAAAGGGTACTACAATGATAACTTGTGCATTTGTCTTGAGAGAACAACACCGTCTTAATTGTGCCATCTTCATGTATAAGTGCAAGGGCGTCAGGCGAAGAGACAACAAGGGTAGCGTAATGGCAAGGTTCAAATTGCACCCTTACCGAAATCTTTTCCTTATGTAGGTCGAAAATGTCAAGCGTACCAGTAACTCTTGAAAAGACCAAATAACGATTATTTTTAAAGTCAGCTTCGAAGCTGTGAATAGTTCCATCACTATCGATAATTGTGTTTGAAGTGAGCTTCCCTTCACTCCACTTTCGAAGACAAAACTTTCTGTAGCGGTATTCCTCTCGCCAGCTTTTACTTTTCGAGATGCTTGAGAAAGACCTGGTGCCAAACTCATGAACAAAAATATCTTCCCAAATAGCCTCGTTGTGAACAATTCTTTTCCACTTTCTGCAAACGCAACCCGCTTGGTGGAGCAAGTCGGGATCCAGAAAACCAAAGACCTGTGTCAGTATTTCATCAGGGAAATCATTGATATCTGTCACTTGTGATTTGGGATAGTTTTTACCTGGAAACATTGAACAATGGTGTATAAGCTGTGTTAGCCCCACTTGTCCTGCTTGGTTAAGTCTAGGTTTCAAACTGCTGCATCTTGCTGAAAGCTTCCCACTGCTCTATTTATTCTCTTCCTTGGCCGACCCATAGACAGGCCAACACTTCGAGTCATTGCTCTCTCTCTGGCGACGCTTTTCACGTGTTTGACAAGATGTTAAAATACACTAAATGTTAAGTACTAATAAGTTAGCAAAACAACTATGTTCAATTGTAATGACTGTCACAAGATCAATTCTCACATTGATATAGAATGAAGCCATATTATAGTCTTAAGAATGCAGACTATAAGAAAAAGGGCTCAGAACCAGATGTACCCCAACAGACTATGTCTAAACTAAGGGAGAGTCACCTCTGGAGTTTTAGAAATCGAAGTGGTGGTGGTGACCCCAAGACTTTCCTCAAGCGAACTGCTGCCCACAATACGACTTATCGCGTTTCAAAAGGTGGACAACGCCGAAGCTTTTGCATAAATATGATTAATAAACACGTTTTTATGGAATAAGTCAGAAGAACCTTTAAGCGCCAGGTTCTAAAGGTAAAAAAACTTGCATTGACACCGAGGCATCATAAAGTTAGATTAGCTTTTGCACAATCGTACAAAAACTGGATTCTCTACGGCTGGAAACAAGTAATTTGGCCATAAAAGATACTTACGTCGCAATTTAAGAGCAAAAGCTTTTAGGTTTATCGATGAGAAATTGAAAGCAAGTAGAAAATACAGTGTTCCGGTTAGTTAACAATCAAAAGCACACAACCACCAATGCTTAAAAATGGATTGAGACGGATCATGTCAAGGGTTTAGCATGGCTGCTCAATTTCCAGATCTAAATCTATTTGATTATCTTTGACACTATTTGAGAATGGAGCTCAGAGCATATTCAAAACCTGCACCAAAGTTGAAAAGAAGAATTGAAAAAATTCAGACAAGCATCTCAGGGTCTATTTGTGATAGTGCTTTAAACGCTATGTCAAAAAGGATTGAAGCAAACGAGAGATATAGAAAGCACCGAGAACGATAAAAATATAACATTTCATATTGTGTCTTTTGACCGACAGAAACACTGAGTCCAGTCCCCCCAAAATACTATTTCCTCTCAATTTGCACACAACATCTGGAGCTTAATGATTCCAGTTACGCTCGAAAACTACACTCATCAAACTTTTCAAACTAAAACTAAATGTGTAGCTAGAAAGATGGACTGGCGGCGGTTGCTCAAAAATTTCAAATAAATTATGGAGTTTTGGAAATCGCTGTGCACAAACTTCGAAGCGCTAACACATGTTTCTTATTTCTATATCTTTGCATTCAAAGAGGCCGTAAACAGTAGCTTCAGCCTGTTGAACCAGCCAGATCCCGCAAACAAAACAAATGTGATCATGTCCCTAATCGCTATATACACCTAATGCTCAAAAATGCTTCTTTCTCTTTCCTCCACCAGGGCTGAACGCAAAGATATATATTTACAGAAAAAACAACGATTTTTCATTCACGCTCCCCCCAAAATGTTCATCATGATAACAATAATAATAGTAACGCCTGCTTGGTCTACTCCTCTAATTGCCCCAACTCTTCTAAATCATCATTTTCAAGGTTTAGGTTTAGGATCCTTCTTGTCTCCTTCTTGGTGCATTATTCTCTTGAACGAGTCGGTTAAAAACTTTTCTATCCTTCCCAGCTTGGAATTGGCATCACAGTTTGAGGCATTGCCATCGGCCTCCTTTGCACTCTCTCCCTCAGAAGAAGTCGAAGATGGCGCTTTCCACGAGGGGTCAATTCTCTTTGCCGTAGTATCGTTGAAAGCATCAGCTAGTGCTTCAAGCAATGCTGTCTGGGTAGCGTCTTGTGGTTTTGGAGTCTCTACGGTGAATTCAATCTTCATGTCACCTCTTCTGTTCAAGTTGTTCAGTTTTGGCATTCCCTTTTCGGGAACACTTATTGTGGCGCCAGTCTGGGTTCCCGATTTAACATTCAATCTCAGTTTTTGTCCGTCAATTGTTGGAACCTCAATAATGCCTCCCAACGCAGCTGTCATCATTGTAACTGGAGCTTTGTAAATAAGATCCAAACCCCTGGGAGTGAAATTTGCATCAGGCTCAACCTTGATCTTCACATATAAATCACCCTTGCGTAACCTCACTGAAGGCCCAGACGTTATGTTGGGCATATCTCCTTCATTGCTGACCCTTAATCTCGTTCCATTACTCACACCACAGGGGATGTTGATCTCTGTTGTTTTGTGAACATGAGTCGTGCCCTGTCCATGACAAGTGCCACAGGCATCGCTAGACTTGATTACAACTCCAGTTCCTTCACATGTGTTACAAGTTGATGCCATTTGAAAGCCACCTTGCATGTAGTGAACAGTAGAACCAGTTCCTTGACACGAAGGACATGTTGTTTTCTTCTTGCCTTTCTTTAAACCAGATCCACTACAAGTACCACACTTGTCCAAAGCCGAGTAAGAAACCTTCTCCATTTTACCAAAGACAGCCTCCTTTAGTGATATCGTCTTCAGAACTTCAATGTTCTCGCCAACATATTCGGTTACATATGACCTGCCACTTCTAGAACTGCCTCGGCTTCCTCCTTTCATACCGAAAGCGCTCTCGAACAAGTCGTTGAGATCAAAGTGAACGTTTTCTTGGAATCCGCCTTGGAATCCTCCAAATCCTGAGAACGGGTTACCGGCACCATAAGCACCTCCAGGGCCGCCACTGGCTCCACCGAATCCTCCGGCGCCTCCATCAAAAGCTGCTGATCCAAATTGGTCGTATTGTTTCTTCTTTTCCGTATCTGACAATATTTCGTAGGCTGATTGGATGCCGTGAAACTTCTTTTCCGCTCCATCGGATTTATTCACATCTGGATGGTATTTCTTCGCCAACTTTCGGTAGGCACTTTTGATATCGGCTGCTGATGCTGATCTATCAACTCCTAATTCTTGGTACGGATCTGCCATAGCTTTAGCTACGGATGAAGTGTGAAATGAGTTCTATAAAAGTCAAGGTATTAATATTCTGTACATTCTGTCTTTCAAAGCGCCAGCACCAAGCGCCAGCTCAATCTTTCACACACATACCAAGAACGTCAGTCCAACGGCACCTCCATTCAATAAGATCCGACGTTGAGGACCCAACATGCCGGTGATAGCCGTCTGCTTTTTAATCGTTCCAAGTCCTCGAGTCACGGAACGAGCCCTGAACGAGGAAGAGATTGAACACAACATGACTTGAAAACAATTCTCTCAAAATCTGAAGCCAAAAGGTCTGAGTCCAAAATCTGAAGAAAAGTAACCCCGTTTTCCTAGAATAGTTGAATAACCCGGAAAACCGATTGCAAATCACACCAAATCAAACGCTTATGCTTTTTCCCTGTGGAAAGATCTAGAAATGCGGTGAACTTATTTGGTAAGGCATGGGTAAGAAAAAAACTTATGTCGTTACCCGGATGTAATGTATCTTCACGTGACTATGACACATTCCGTTTTCGGCTTTCAAAAAGTCTGATATCGCCTGGGTTATCTAAAGCTGTTTTGTGTGTGGTGAATGGATATTCTGGGTAGATTGTTGTGCATGAGAAGGGACGAAATAAGGAAAGGTAGTTGGCATTGGATGAATGGAAACTGAGATTGAAACTGTATATCGTTGATTCTAAGAGAATTAGGAATAGGTGTTGCCCTGTGCCGTCTTGTACTAATATCTTTCTACTGAGGAAAATTGGTCCTTCTACATGTAAGCGCTACAATTCATGAGGGGATTCTGGAGGCGTATTCTCAATATTCAAGTTTGAGTAAAATGCGATCCATAACCAATTGTTTTAGAAATTTATTCAAATAGATTATACTCTGTAAAAACGGGCAATACTCCTAAAACTAACATATATAAAAGCAACAAGACAATTAGCATAATAGAATGGTAATAATACAGACATCAAAGATTCAATTCCAGCAGGTGGCCACATTGAATGAACACTCTGTAGTATATCTTTAGTAGTTCCTAAAGGCAAGTAGCTTTTCTCCAAGAAAACATCGCCACAAACACAAAAAAAAATGAGAGATCACACAAATTTGAGGGCATTAGGCTTACAAACTTCTCGGTGTAGATCCAACATGAAATAAAAGAGACATAAATGATCAATCAAACGGTGGCGAGCTTGATTTGAAAACATTGGGTTTAGGATTGTTAAGCTGTCACAGATCGAATCCAATTGTCACTTTTGGTCCCTACTTTTCGAACTCCATGTGACAATTTCATGCCAAGTTTGTGTTTTTCCATTTCTGCAGCATCTAACTGTTGCTCCAGGTCTTCCTTTTTGGTCTCCAGTTTCTCACGTTCTCTAGGGTTATGGGTACATGGATTTGGTGGTAGTAGATTCTTCACCAACTTTAACTCTCTCTTTAATTGACCGCAAGTCTTTACAGTCTTGTGAAAGTCTCGCTGAAGTTTGTCAATCTTGCTTTCCTGCTCAAGTTCTATTGATTTGTCCTTCGGTACTTCCGAATTTGAAACAACCGTGGTCGTAAACACCCGTTTCTTGGTCAGGTCGATAGAGCCCTGTCTTGCTTTTCCATTTTCCAGGCTTGCCGACTTATCCAACTGGAACAGATTTGTAGGGACTTGAGGTATCTTTGTCGGCTCTGAGGTTACAACTTTTCCTTGTAGATTATTATTTGGGCCCCGTATTTTAGGAGCAAGAATTGGAGATCCGAACCACGCTCCAGAGCGGGCTTCGGGTGATGAAGATACATCGGATAGTGGAGATGTGTCGAGCTTTAGATCCAAATCTCCTAGATGGTTACTATCGCTATTAGCTGAAGACAGCGAATCGACAGACCGGCTCTTTTCAAGGTTGGCCATCATTTTCGTGGACTTTGGCGTTTCTTTGGGGAGAATAAGGGGCTCATCCTCTTCCAAAGTAGGTGGCTTCCTTCTCCATTTGTGAGTACTGAACTTGTGCGCTTTGGAGTGTTCGTGGCGTTCTTCATTGATATAATGTCTTTGGGTTAGATTTGGACTGCCACTATTCACCTCAGATTTGTTGGACAGCTGTGAGCGATAGGCGGCCGCATTTTTCACCGTCTGGGGGTTTTCGGATATATCTTTCGGAAAATTCTTGGCTTCGAGCTGTCTGGCGCTTTTATGGTCGAACTTTGGGCCAGAAGACACGCTTCTGCCGCTATACTTTTGGTTAATCAGCGCAATTCGATCTTTGACAGAGCCCATTTTCTGTGGATACGACACTAAACAACGACAAGATTGCAAATCCTCCAGGGACCCTTGCGAGACGAAACTGAAATATAAAAAAGAAACTAACTAACTCAAAAGCCGAAGTGAAACGGGGAGGGAGAGAGAAAGGAGAAGGGGACGAAACAGAGGTTTTTGACCTGGGCTCCCCCATACCACAGTGGAACACGGTAGCGCCGCAGAACGCGCTCTGGCACTTCGCTGCAGATTTGCGTGCACGCGTATTTCTGGCCCTCTCGCTCCCGCGCCCTGGCCCAAAATTCACCAATTGACCACCACGGCCCATCGTATTTGGCACTGGGGGTGATCAGAGCCATGGCCTGACCAGCTGATCAGCTATTTTTGCTGTTTTACGAAAATCGCTGGACGGTACCAACCTTAAGCAGCTCAATATCCTTATCGATGTAGAATTCCTCATTTCTTATTTTTGTCTGTCAAATTTCAAGGTTTCTGAAAACTTTGCTGATCGCGACAGACCAAGTGTGAGACAGGCCAACACAATCGATGCAGAGGTTTCTCAAGCTGAAAAAGCCTAAAGATGCTGAAACAAGTGCATCGTCTCAGCCCAAAGCTGAATTGGCAGCCCGGAGAACAACAATAAGAACCAAAAATAGCGAAGTGTCAATAGAAAACTCGTTGATCCAATCAATCAGAGAGTATAATGATCTCGCTTACGTTCGAAGTTCTATTTGTCTCAAACACAGTGACATATGGGATAGCAAACCTTCTTCTGCACATCTCAGCGAGTCTTCCACTGAAGCCGCCACAATCAACACTAGCACGTTTGACAACCAAAGTTCTGAGATTTTTAGCGCCGACAGAACCGTCTATCACATTTATACGAGCCTGTTCAAAAGTGGGGTTCTTGTCTTTGAATCAGAAGTCGCGGCACAGGCGGTACTAAAAGGTCAAAAGCCTGACAACACTTCTTATTATCCTCTATTTCAATGCATCACAAGCAAAAATCCATTCAAAAAACATGATTTTTTGTCTATATATAAATGGCAACCGAACCCTGAGAAAAATGGACTGGTCGAAAAATTCGAATTCTGTCGTGCTTCTCAAGAAATTCTGGGGAAATATGAAATGATCAAGTACATGCTAACCTTCACCAACAATAAAGGCAAGCCCATGGGCAAAGTATACATGGTGAACGGCGGCAAGAAGAGAATAACCGATGCCATCTACAACAACTGTAAAATGAGATGGCATGGAACAACAGGCATATCTACCACTTTCGGATCAGGAAGCTTTAAGTTAATGCTCCTTGATTCAAACAATGCATTCTTACAAAGCTCAGCTATATCATTTAATAGACCTTTCAATAATCGCCCTCCCCCAGAGCTAGAATTAAGAACAAATAATGAATCATTTGCTTTATCTAGCAGCGAAGCGTCTAACCGAACGAATCAGCTAGAACGCCAATATAGATTGCCGTCATTGGCCTCATACTCCACGACCGAAAACAACAACCTAGTGAGGACCGCAACGAAAAAAGTAGGAGAGTTTAAAATCTCGGAATCAATAGCTGCTCTAATTGAGGATGACTTGGTTGTAGAGGAAGTTAGGGAATATGAGGACAAAAGTACGGAGGAAGGTGCAAATGTTTCACCTGTGGACCTAATTATCTGTATGGGACTCATCCTACGAGAACATGAGATGAAAAAGAACACCGGTGGAAGCCTAGCTGCAAACCCAAGTTAGCTTTAACTCCGTCGGGCGTATGATTTGGGCCATAGACCGTGCAGCCTGATCAACATACACTAATTAATATCTAAACAATTTCGACCAGCTTTCATGTTCTCTCTTTATTTTTTATCATGCTATAAGTTAATAACAATCAACAGACAAGAAACACCAGTTTAAAAGATGAACAAAGCTAGTAGTAGCAGCATTCTCGGCATGTGCTTTTTTCACGAAGCCGAGACAGCTTGGTGAAAAGTCAGAATTTTCCTTCTCTCCTCGTTACACTTAGGTAAGCGCATACAGAAATAGCAGATCATGACTTGTTGAAGACCCGGAAGCTATGTAGATGTGAGGTCCATATGACCCAAGATGCCAAGTTAGATCGATACATTATGTCCCATGATTATAGAGCGTGTTTTGTCAAATGGGGGTTTTTATCGGTTAAGCAAGTCAAAAAAACAAAACAAAAATAGATGCTCTTATCTTTGTGCTCGTGTATAATCTTCCTCTGATTTGAATTCTAAGAAGACACCGTTTGTAATCGTTTGTTGTTTATCTATTTGAATTTGAGCTTTGTTGAGGCGCATTGTCACCCGTTTTAGAGCTTTTTAAAATATTTCATAATCTTCTACATTATGACGAAACATTTAGATTACCCAAGACTATCCTTTACACATACTATACATAACGTCTTTAAGTTTTTGATTTCGAGCAAGAGCAGTAAGAAGAAGATGTTTCATGGGATTCCAAGACACGTCGCTTACCTCCAAATGTGGCCGGGTAAACCATAGTCAAAACCATCAAGTCATCTCTAAATGAAAAAAAAAATGTCAAGAGCATAGTTACACAACAGCAGTACAAAATGAGACAGAAACGGGCCAAAACATATAGAAAGCAGATGCATGTGTATCATCTGACATTCAAGTTCAGAGAACCATATCAGGTGGTGGTAGATGATGAAATTGTACTGGCATCAGTAGCCTCCAAATTCAATCTAGTGAAAGGCATAGAAAGGACGATACAAGGACAAATCAAACCAAGTATGCTCATATGACATTGAAATTTTTATGATGAGAAAGACCTCATGTACTAACTTAATATGTTGACAAACTCAAGTGATTACCCAATGTTGCATGCAAGCTCTATATAAAACAGATAATCAAGAAGCGATAGATTTTGCAAAACGGTTTGAACGGAGAAGGTGCAATCATCCCCCTAAAGATCCTTTAACACCAAGAGAATGTATTTCGTCTATTGTGAACATTGAAGGTCAAAACAAACATCGATATGTGGTGGTGACTCAAGATCAGAAGTTAAGAAGCCGTTTACGAAAAGTGCCAGGAGTTCCTCTCGTCTACATGAACCGATCAGTGATGTTACTCGAACCGATGGGTGCTGTAACGATGAAAACCAGGGATCAAGCAGAAGCTGCAAAATTATCAAGTGGGTTGAACGATTTTAATGTGGGAAAGAAACGGCCTGTTGATGAGGAGAATGAAGATGAATCTGAGAAGCGGGTCAAGAAACGGAAGGGACCTAAAGACCCCAATCCTCTAAGTGTTAAAAAGAAGAAAGTCAGCAAGAAACCTGTTGAACCAGTTCAGAAAACAGTTCCTGGCGATGGACATGATGAAAAGTCATCAGAGGTGAAAAAGAAGCCAACGAGAAGGAGAAAAACTCATAAAAAGCACTCAACGCAAGAAGAAAACAATCCAGAAGATCAGAAAGATAGCAATAATTCCAATAATTTTGAACAAGATGGAAATGAATGAAGAAAAGCACTGTTTTTATTGTACTTACCACAAAAGAATCCTTGAGCGTGCAAGCCCAATTTCGTACACTTTGATATTTGCATAGATTAAAAATACAATGTATTATTTATACAACTGAGATTTGTATTTACTATTAGTAGCAATGGTATTGTGATAAGAACTCTCACTTTTGGGCGCTATATTTTGGGACAAATATCTCAGTACAAGCGAATAAATGAGAACGCTTTCTCTCTCAGTATAAGCATTGTGTATGAGTCGAAATGATATTGAGAATCATATATATTGAGAGATAGTGCAAGCCATTGCTGTCTGATTTTAGTATCATTAGATGTCTAAAGACTCACAGAGCATACTAGAGCTCCCAGTGGTGCCATACCCTTCACAGGAAACCGTCTCATCACTGCTGAAAGATCACCCAGAAACATGGTTGAAACTTCTTACTACTTGGGTCCACATCTTAAAGTATTACTATGTAGCTCTGGATAAGCTACCAACAGAAGAAAACAAAAGTCAACAGAGAGGACAGCGCGATGGAAATAATAGGAGAAATGAAAAGATACCACAGTTAGAGCCTGTTGTGGTCTTTTTGACATCTTATTTAAAAGAGCATCACCAGAACCATGGCCAGACCACCACAAACGGTACAAATTCTTTGAATCAAGCGGTTGAAGAAAAAGCGAAACAGCTTAGAATATGGGTGTTTGAGCTTGTTACAAGGAAAGTAACCTTTCTTATTGATGTCAACGAATCTACAGAGCTTTTATGGATGTTCATAAAGTGTTTTGTCAAGAATAACCGATCTGTAATGCGTCAGTTTATTATCAAAGGAGGTCTTGGGAAGAGATCAGGAGCTTCAGGAAAACCACATAACCCAAACATTCTAGTTCCTCTACAAAAGCACCTAGCTAAAAAGTTCAAATCAAATAGGTTCACTGTATCAGATTATGAGTGTATGTGTTTCTTACTTGATTGGGAACCATTTATTCAACCAGAAAAGCAAAAAGCGAATTCCAAATCTTTTAAAAAAGGAGGAGAAAAGGGACAGGGTCGAATTTCTCAATTCAATGAAAAGTGGATAACAAAGCATTGGATAATTTCTTTAGAGACTTGTTACACAAATCAGAAAACAAAGGTGGTTTTGAAACAGCAGGTTAAAAATTTGATGGCATTGTCACTGTTATCGCTTTCTTCATCCTCAATAAGCAACATACTGCGGCAAATGAACATTAATAATACCTCCACTTTGCGGTATCACACACTACTAAATGAGATTTTGAGGAATCCAAAGTTTATTCACTTAAAACCAGATATCGAAAAGTTTGTCAGCTTTTTAAAGAAGCCTGGGGACGATCGAGACCAAAATACTTCAAGCGTGAAAGCTAAAGCTTTGAAAGGAGAATCTCCATTTGAGCCAAAGGATGAAGATGTCTCTGCGATTTTGAACCTGTTTCCTCAGTTGTCGCTATCCCAGATCAAGACATTACTGAGAGAAAATGGAAACAGCGTTGAAAGCGTAATAAATTTTATGCTCGAAAATCCAGATGCTGTGCTTGAAGAGGACACACAACAGGAATCTGCCGATGAGCATGAAGAACAAAATCTCCATAATCAGAGATCCATTTATGATGACGATGAGATTTCAAGGAATAAGCTAGATAATGTATCGGTGCTGTATGGCAAGAAAGAACAAGCTGAGAGTATCGAATCTGCTTCACAGGATATGAAAAATAGAACATTGACAGCAGCTCTAAGGCTCATTTACGAAGCAGATGATGATGAAAGAGATGACACGTACGATGATGCTGAGACTGTTGTACCAGTAGCAGCTCAGCCAAGAACCAATAGAAGAGCTGTCAGAAGATCAAGTATTGGCGACAACGGCCTGTTAGAGGACGACCTTGATGTAGGCGAAACTGAAGGTGACAATATGGAGGAACCAGAAGTGTCCTCGAAGAATCGAAGGGAAACTAAGAATGAAACGCCTGCTACTTCTTCTCACGATAAGAATGAGAAATATCTTTGGGAGTGGTATAAGCGTAATGTTGCCGCTTTTGAAAGATCTTCACGAAAATCAAGTCTACGAAACGAGATGAAAGCTTTTACCAAGTGGACTGATGAGCAAATTGAAGGCTGGGCTAGAATGCTTGTGAAAGATCCCAGACGAGCCAGGATTTTGGAAGAAAAGTATATGTTCCAAGGCAATTTGATCACAAAGCCATCAACGAGATATAGAAAGGGAAGATCCGCGAACGCAAACAGTAGTAGCGATGATAATGACACAACATCAGAAGATGATGATGAAGCACTTAAGAAACTCCCAAATCCGAGTTCCAAGAATACAGTATCTAAAGGAAAATCAGAACAAGAGAAAACCGGTAGTTCAAAAGGCAAAGATCAGAAAAAGGTTCGCGCCAACAAGGACAAAAATAAGGCAAAGCGAGCGAATCATAATAGGAAAGCTGGCTTTGATAAGAAGGTTGGGAGGGCAATGTGAACTTGCCTTGGTCGGAAGCAATACAAAATGTTCAATAAAAAGTTTTCTAAGTCTAGCCAAAGCTACATACAGCATCTTAAAGCAGTTTAGAAGTACAGGTTAGCCTCATTAGTTACAAATGCATTTATCCGACTTATCTAGTATGGCATGGGTGATTTAGGTGTTTGTCCATTTTGTCCATGCATTCTTCCTTTGATTTAGCAAATCTTTGGTCCATTGTCCCACCTCTTCTGTCTTCACCTGTTCTTCAGCAGTAAAGAATTCGTCCAGATTCTTTTCGCCTTGGTATTTCTTTTCGTACTCAAAGGCTTGAACCATCATCTCAAACTTGTCGACGTCTTTGACGAACCTCGCTTCTGGCGAGGATATATCCTCATATTCATTCCAGAGTTCCAAGATCTCCGTTGCAGCTTGATGATTGTAAGGTGAAATTAACTTCTCGGTTATATACTGTATTGATTCCAATTCACGTCGATGCTTCTCCTCTATACATCTGTTAGCGTTAGAATATTTTCACTTTAGTCGAGAAGGTGAAAAAAAGAACAAACCTTTTGTAACTGGATCAGCAGGAGTAATATCTCCAACAATCGATTCCGCCATGTCATGAACTATGCTAATTTTCACACATCGGTCTTTGTTGAGTGAATTGGAGCTGGATAACATAGAGATCAAGCCCATTCGGTACATATGATCCGAGATAGATTCTGTCAAACAAAACATGCTCATTAGTGTCAACGATCGGAAATTTGTTGAAAGAAGAGATGAAAGTCAGATCTATGGTCTAGACTAAGTCTGCTTACCTGGCTGTTCTATATCAAAATTTAGCCAGCCTGTTCTTGGAGTGGTCTTCAACCGTTGAATAACGTGTAAGAACAAAAGCATGTAATTTGTAGGAGCATCTCCGGAATCAGAAGCGGTTAACAGCTGCTTGACATCTTCCGGAAGAGCTGATTCCACAGACCAAGTGGATTCGGATTCGGGTATTGTCATACTGTTGGAGTGGAGATATGAACGAGTCTGTGGTAGAAGGTTAGGAGGAAGAACCCAGTGAACGCGCCCTAATTAGTCAACGACTCAAAGAGGCAAACAACAAAGTGAAATACCGCGTACATCATCAGACAACATAATTTCTTGTTTCCACCTCTTTTCCCAAAAGTTATCGTTCTATCGAGGTGTTTTCTGTTATTTCCAGAAGCTTGTTAATACCGCGATGTGATAATGTGAGTTTTGTTGTTTTCTTGTTTTACATAGTTCACACAAAAAGTTTGGTATACTATATTTTCTACACCACCCTACAATATAAAAACAATGTCTGTAGTGTTTGGGAACACTCCAGAGAAGTAGTCAGCTCTACTTGGTGATGAATATCCTACAAACTTGCTTGTTGAACATGAGGTTCGGCCTCATTCCACATCATGTTCTTCAAAAAAACCAGTTTATGATTATACCTGATTCCTGTAAGACCAGACATTTCTAAACTCTCAATGAAAAACTCCATTAAATTGTTTTGATATCAATCTAACAACTAGTCTAATCAGTCGCAAAGGTTGTGCGTTCGTTAGAGGACTGCTTAAAAAGTGTGGTCGCGACGAACTCTCATATTTACTAACTAAACCAAAAGCATTAGCATTTCCATTACAACTAGTAAAATCTTTTGTCTGTAGATAAAGATTCATGAGCTAGGATGAACAAAAATTGCCAGTTCTACTCAAAAGATCATGCCTAGTGGTGGAACCAAGGCCTAGCCTAACCCCCAGAATAGCATTCTCTGAATTTAAGCATTCTATTTCGGTTGGTATGGAGGTAACGAAATAGCGCCCTTCTGTTCTACAATGCGTTCATAAATCTCAGGTCTCCTGTGCTTTGAAAAGTTAAACATCTTTTCTTTCCCGTTAACCGTATCATCAAGGTCAATGTCTGCAAAAATTATTTCATCTCCTTCTGTTTTGGCTTGAGCTATAATGTTCCCATTTGGGTCCACGATGATAGAACCAGCAATTAATTCCTGGCCGTCCTCAACTCCACATTTTCCGACAGAAACACTGAAGCAACTATTAAAGTAAGAATTGGCCTGAACGCTTAAATCGCTGTGAAATTGTCGAACGTCCTTGGTCTCTGTTGATCCAAACAACTTGGTTCCATTTGCAGTAGTGTTATATCCTACAAGACATATATCCATTCCTTGCAATGCATAACATCTCCATGCCTCGGGCCATCGCCTATCGTTACAAATAAGCATTCCAACGGTTGAATCAATCCATTTGGGGTTTGTCCTGGTTGCCTGAAACCCCAAATCGCCATACAAAAAGTACCTTTTCTCCAACTGTTGATACTCTGCTTCAGGAATAGGGTCAACATAGCCAGGTAGATGTGCCTTCCTATATTTCATGGCAATTTGCCCCTTATCATCAACAAGAATAGAGGAATTAAAGTGTTCACCATTTTCTGTAAGCTCTGCATATCCAATATGAAAGCCGATTCCACGTTTCTTCGCCATATCAAACAATGGCTTAACAGGACCCGTGCTTATATCTCCCTTCTCAAAATAGCTATCAACCTCTTCTTGTGTATCGATATGCCATCTCGGAAAAAACGTGGTAAGAGCCAACTCGGGAAAGACTGCCAATTTGGCGCCATTGTCGGCTGCTTCCGAGAGCAAGGAACAAAGCCTATTAATGGTTTCCGTTTTTGGAGTAGCCTTTAGTATTGGGCCCAATTGAACACCAGCGATTTTAAACTGACGGATAGACATGTTGACTAACAAACAATCGTGGAGATCTAGCGAACCGTGGGGTAAGGAGAGGTAAATTTATACTAGCAGAGAATACAACCTGCCATAATTAGGAGGCTAAGGCTTCATAGATTCACATAGCGGGTAGGACCGATGAATGTGGCTTTCCATAGTTATTCTCAACTAGACGGGCAAGCATTAGATAAGAGATTGACACAAAAGTGGAAGACACAATCGGACGCCCCGATACCTAAACATCGAGCCGTGTTACCCTGACTCGGAAAGTATCTTTCCCATGATATCTCTGAGCTGAATTTGCAACTAGAGTCCACACTAGCATATAAATATGGTTAAAAGGACCTGTTTTTCTCTCTTTTCTTTAGTTAAGACTGCAAAGTTTTGCATTACATGTGTAAACCCCGATGGATCAAACTGTATCAAATTGGCTAGTCACTTTTCTATGATCGATTGTCCCATTAAAACGTGAAAAAAACAAATCTTGTCTGTTTTTCTGTATTAAGGGGTATTTTCTACTGTAGTGGATCTACTCATTTTATGCAAATAGCCTTGATCTTTTTTGAGACCAACCTTCTACCATAGCTTCTCAAGAGAACGTATCATGATGTTAAACTCTTATCTAACAATGGCGTTAACCAGGGTAGAGACTTTACAGTGTTGGCCCTGCTTATTTATCAGGCTTTTATCGGGTTGACCTTCTTCCCTATAGATAACATCAAAATCCTCAGTAGTTGTGAACCTAGGCTGAACAGTTTCAAAAATTTTCCTTTTCGGTGGAAGAATAGCTTCTGGTGTTCCATCAAAACTCTCGAAAAAGATCTTATCGCCAGCCATTGAGTCTTGGGGAGGATTAACGAATTCAACAATGCCTTTCTCCTCGCTCGTAGCACACAACACCATCGCACAACTTTTGACCCCACGCATAGTAACTGGCTTGAGATTTGCGATTACTATGACATAGCGTTGCTGCATATCTTCCAGCGGAATATACTTTACCAATCCAGAACACACTGTTCTCGGTCCCTCGGGGTCCCCCATGTCAATTGTAGAAACGTACAAAGAATCGGCATTTGGGTGCTTCTCTGCTTTTTGAATGAAACCTACTCGAAAGTCTACAAGGGCGGGAGAGGCCACTAAATCATCTTTCTTTTTGTTAGCGGCTGCCTTTAACTTTGCCTTTTCTTTCTTTTCTTTTTTCTCTCGTTTTATCCTCTCAAGTTTGGTTTTTTCATCTTCTTCCACTTTCTCAGGTTTGATGCCTTGTTCAGGAGACTCGGAAAGTTTCGATTTATTGGTATGGGCAACCTTATCATTCTTTTGTTTTTTCTCCTTTTTCTTTTTCTCCTGTTTGGGTGGCTGCTTCGATTCCCCTGATTTCTTCTCTGGTTTTTCTTTGATCTCTCTTGGTGCTGGCAAATCCAGGTTTATTTTCAATTTATCTCCATCTGTGATCTCAGCAACGGAGTTTTGAATTAGGTCTGCCCATCTGATAATATGACGAAAACGTATAATTGACTCTTCATCAAGAGATTTTAGGAAAGGTAAGGCAGCTTCGAAAACTTTAAGATCAGCATTCGAAGGTAAGTTTGTTCCAAGGAGAAAAGTGCGATTTGCAAGTGCTTTAGTTAAATCGGGAAAAGATTCTGGAAACCTCTTTGAAAGAGTGATCCATTGCGACTCCTCAGCCAACTGAAAATCATCTGTTGAAGCAAATACTGCGCCGGGCTTTGGTTTAATGGAAGCTCCTTCGTTCGACATGTTGATAAAACTTTGGAATGAGGTAGTTGTGAAGGGGTTCTCGTCAGATTGGTCTGAGTCACCTTTAAATAATTTCAAATCCCATTGCTGGACCATGCAGGAGAGACTAGAATTTGTCACGAGAATATGGAAGGCGCGTGGGGAAAAGTGTAGTCACAATCACTCCGTACGTTTAAAGAATAGCATTTGATCATATACATGAGAAGAGAAAGCGAATGATCCGAAGCAGCATATTCAAGCTTGACAGTTCAATTGAACTAAAAATATGTTCTAGTAGACAAATCATGATTGTGGTCCATGTAGTTTTCTGTTGGAAAACGTTGGAATATTATCATTATTTCATTTCTCTTGTTATGGAAGTGTAACTGTTTAAATGCTACTATTTCCTCTCTTCATTTAAAAGGGGCTTTCAATCTATCTCAAGATCGCCCCGAGAGTTTGCCAGTAAGCTGGCGGGAGAGAGAAATAAATATGATGAGTTTATATCTCATATACTACAAGTAGCTTTTTTTGTGTTAATGCTACTCTTGGGGCTTGAGCAGTCGATTGTCAAAACGTTTTGATGAGAAAATTGCCAGATAAGTTAGGAAAGGTGTTCCTACAATCAAAATGAGCTCGAAAGGTGATTTAGTTTGGAAGCTTCACCATGAAGCACCACGAAGTAACCACAAAGCGCCATCAAGAACCTCGACGCGGAAGAACGCGGTCGTATGCAACCCTAACTATTTATGCATCCGGGGCGATGTGATGCGACGGTCCTCCAAGCTGCCATTTAATAGGTGTATCTACCCGAATATTCGGTACTTTTCCTTCAACCCGATGTCCATCTAGGCTATGGAGAAAATATGTAGCCATGGTGAAAATATGCAACATATTTCTCCATGGCTACTTCCCACCAATGCCAGTATGCTTTGCTTCTCCATGGGATCTTCATTATAGGAACCGGTTGAAATTCCTGAGTTAGAATCCAGCAAACCAAGAATTTTGAACTAGATATAATACTCCTACTTAATGGCCCTACTGTTGGTACTCTCAGACCTTTCTAATACTTAGGATTATTGTAAGGGTTGGGAGGCTATATGTTCACTGATCACACACTTCCTTGATGATTCCTCTATTGCTATGTAGGAACTAGGCTATTTATATAGAGGAATTCCTTGACTGAAATCAGGATGGCATGAGGCAGGGACATCCGTATCCTACCTAACACTTACTACTATTCTTTCTTTGCCACAACTCGCTACGTCATTATAGAAGAAAGATTTAGATTTCGGTATGCCCTTGTCCAACACGTATAGAAAACAACACGGTCGTTGACTTTAACCGGAAAACTCTCTAATTTTGTTTAGAATCGATTCCATTCCTTACTATACCCATAAAACCATACAGAGCATCATTCAAGAGACACCTATCTTCTTGAACGGTCATCCTGAAACTTATTGTTAACACAAGCAGAATTACTAAACTAGTGTATTCATTCCTTAGATAAAAACAATAGAAATCAAAATCCATATTTTCTCTTAGAATTGAATGTTTTTGATTGTCTCAATGTTCTCGTTCATCCATATCAAAACTGCCAACACGCTACAGAGCAGCTGATAAAGGCGTGACACCCAAAATTTCGACCATTGAGCAGCGAGTGTCAATCAACTTTTGAAGACTAATATTCAAAGCAGTTTATGTCGGATATTCTCTACTGTTCGCATTGAATATGGGATGATGCACATTAACATCAATTTTTTTTACAGCGCCTAACAGTTTCGAAAACCGAGAAGAACTCAACGCCTAAAGCAAAACTTTCCTTTCGGTATATTCCATTCGAAAGCCTTTTATCTATTTTATGACTCCTTACATGATGAAGGGTTTGGTAAGAAATGGAGCTCTGTAACGGTTCTGGGGTTGTAGAAAGGTCGGGAGCTCCAACAGGCTCTAAGTTTGAAGGGTCTAGACGGTTTTGACGATTTTGAAATATTAGAATTGTCATTATGATTTACTCCATTGGCGGTTTTTTTTCAATCTTTTTCTAGCAGAGTGCAAACTTGACAGATAGAAACACAAATGCCGTTGTCCTCTTTCTTTCTTACAAGATTATTTTGAAACCTTATTTTGGTTTATGCCAGACGCACGCAGACTGTTTTTGAAAAAGTGCCTGCATTTAAAAGAAAGGCAGCCTAAAGTGAAGCGCTGAAAAATCGATTCTAAGATATTAAGCCAGTAAAAAGTTCCTATTGAGTTACTCTTGCTTTGTTTACAGCTAGACTGACTGAAAAGAAAGAAATGATATATGGTAGGCTTTCGAAATCTTTGTGTCAAAGGTTTCACCAACGTTTTTTTGAATTAAACCCATAAACTGGATTAGCAAGAAAGGTTAAAGAGCTCGTCCAAGTACTATTGTTCTTTCCAATATTTTTCTCGAATAGAATGACAACAGAAATCCTTTATAAAAGGCGACTGGAGTTCAGATTACATTTACAGACTTCTAACTCTTTATCTGTGGAGCTTATAGTCTTGTCTTTTCTTTTTTTTTCTTCTATATTCTCTGAACCCAGCACACTCATGACTGAACCAGAGTACGATCTAGATGAGAGTGAGTTCCAGAAACTCAAGACTCTAGTTCAAATAGGTCAAGGGGGCTTTGGAAAAGTTTTTCTATCCTATTCAAAAAAGAATAAACACTTTTATGCAGTGAAGACTATCTCAAAGGTTGAATTGGCGAAGAGAAATATCCAACATAGTGCAAATCAGGAAAAGCGAATCATGGACAGTATTAAAGATGGGGGTTTTAATTTGAAGTTAAGAGGCGCATTTCAATCTCGTTATAACCTTTTCCTAGCCCTGGATTTTCATTTGGGAGGAGATCTTTTAAGCCATATCTACTCAGGTAACTTTAGAGGCAGCGAAAGAGACATCAGATTCTATCTCTCAGAGTTGGTGGAAGCGGTAATCTTCCTCCATGACAGAGACATCATTTTGGGGGACTTGAAAGAAGACAACATTTTGATAGATGAGAAAGGGCATCTCTGTCTTTGTGATTTTGGCTTAGCAGGTTGGAAACAAGATATTCCTAGTTCAACTACAACATTGTGCAAAGGATCAGTAATGTCTTTACCACCAGAACGATTTAACACCCGTGAAGCGCCAGTTAAAACTAAATTTCCTATGATTGGCGGGCTCCAGGTGTTATTGCATTTGAATTGACTTTTGGATTACCCCCATTCAGAGGTGATACTAGTTCTCAGATAATAGGAAGCATTCTGTACTCTGATCTTATGGGGTACAGCCAGATTCTACAAAAAACATTCACAATATCTTACCCACTGCTTGATTTAATTGAAGCATTGCTTGAGAAAGATCCAGAAGAAAGAATTGGGACTCGGAACGAAACAGAGGAAGTGCGCAAACATCCATTTTTTGCAAGCATAGATTGGGAAGTTGTCCGTTCTAAAGGATATCAACCTCCATATGTGCCTGAGATTGGAAAAAATGACGAGATGAACAAGTACTGTACAAAGCATCACTTTTCACAAAGCAATGTTTCTAATTTTTCCGATTCAAACTATACCCCTGAGACGGAACTAGATGATTTCGAAGAGTTTAGTGTTTTGAAACCCTCATTATTTGAAAATCTATATCTAATCATAACATTAAGTTTCCTGAAGTTCAGAATGCCGCCTCTTCTTTTGCTAATTTTATTTATAACTTTATATGCTATGTCAGATCACATTTTTTCCTGAAAACTTTGATTACGATGGTGGAAAGATTTTGGGCTTTTTTAGTATATCTATGAGTTACACAGAAGCGTAAATTTTTCCTTCTTACATCTATCACGCAATGGCTGTAGTACTTCAACCAGAGTTGAATGGTTGATCCTCTTTTTTATCTTTTGCTTATATGATGATCCAAAATCCATGGCACTTTTTAATATGTCTGCCGGTCTTTTTTGGACGCGAGTATTAGGGTACATGAAAAGTCTGGAATATCAGATGCGGAAAGCGACTAGATTACATAACGAATCAGAACGAAAAAACAAAAATAAATATTAGAAAGCCAATTGGATCTCGGTTATGGAGAGAGGACTCCGAATTTTTACTTTCGTTTTGCACGCTCACCGTAGGTCTTTAATCTAAAAGAAGTAAATATACGGCCCGAAGGGGTGTTCTCCCTCGACTTTCTCCAGAAAGTCAAAAGCCGGGTTACAAAGAGAGTGGGTAGTAGGAGTTTTCCTTTGAGCTGGCGGTGGAAGTTTTCAGAGGTTTTAGAACCTACAGACTGGTATAAAGGTGAAACTGGTTCTCATTGTCATCAGTAACCACGGAAAAATGACGACCCATTAAGAGTTCTATGTTGACATACAGCGTGTAGTGATATGCGAGTTCGGACTATTTAGATATGCAAGATTAGTCCTACAAGAATATCAACAGAGGTCTTTCAGCAGAATAGCTGGACTTCAATGGTTTCTTCAGCAACGGTGCTACAGCATCTCTATACATGTAGCGTGTTGCTAGAGTTGTGAAGTGATTGTACGGGGGAATTGAGTCAATGAAAAGGTTTGATTGTCAGAAAATATGGATTTTGTTTTATATCGTTTCTAAGGAATAAATACACTATTTAAGTAATTCTACTTGTGTTAACAATAGATTATTCATGATGATCATCAAAGAAGAATGCTCTATAGGGTATAAGAGCATAATACGAAATATAATAGGTTTAAATGAATAAAAGCAAATTGGCTGTAACCTTGTCGGTCACATACGACAAACTATGTGAAATGATGATATGATGCTGCTGACAATAACTGATGAAGCGGTTACAGCAGATACTTTTAGGTTTCTGTAAACCGCGAATAATGATCCTGACCATGAAGCAATATCAGAATCTATAGCTATACCTGAAAGACTTCTTTCGAATATAGCCATTTGTATGAATCTGTGGGTCGATCGAGATAAATGTCTTGACTTCTGAGTGAAATTCTCAAAGAACAAGATCATCCAAGCTTTTAATGACGCTATTGCATTCTCAACAGCGTTTTGCATCATTATCACTCCCAATCTCATCTCCCGACCATAGGGAACCTTGATACGTATCCTTAAATGCAACGACAATCCCAGGTACACATTGGGATCCGGAAAGGAAAACAAACCTGAGGTCTGTTCGTTGGTCAAATCAGCATGTTGGGGATTGGTGCTGACATCGGAAGATTGAACACGATTTCCTGTTCGCGTTAAATTCTGCTGACACCTGACCCTTCCAGGTTGCTTCTTTCGATTTAGTTCTTCTGCTCCTATAGGTCTTAATCTTTGCTGTTTCCGTTTCGTCGCTGTTTGAACTGTATTTGAACGAAAAGGAAGTTTGTTTGGCTCTTCCAAAGTCTTCTTGACATGCTCATATTTCCTAACCATTCTTGTTCCCAAGTTTTCTCTTTTCTCGGTTGCAAAAGCGCAATCAATAATTTCTTTAACTGAACACTGGGTCTCTAAATTTAGCCTGACTCCAGTTGGTTGAAAGTTTTGGTATGCAGTATGATCCTGATAGCAGTTGTCATTCTGATTGAAGCTATTGTTATGTTCACTGTATGACATTGCTTCTTCGTGTGTTACAAGCGGGAAGTTGGGGGACTGTAGCGTCTCAACGTATTGTCTGAAACTATCTCCAGGCAGTAAAACCGATTGATCGAAATCGGGATAAGGAGGACGTTGATTCCTCTGTCGCATGGCGTTTGCAGACCTCTCTGAGCCAATTATCATATTATTTGTATCAACAAGAGATATTCGACTGTTGAGTCAAGAAATCCTTGAGGAAAGGAAAGATTGAAAAACTACAATTTCAGAGAAATAAAAATCCAGAGGCTAGTTCTCCGAAGGCTGGCTATTATCAATTATGTGGCAAGCATTTAAAGTTTACGAAATTACGCTTTTGGGACCTGACTTGCCTCGTTGAACCTCTTGCAGGACATCTATCAACCAAAACGGATGAAATGAAAAAGAAAAGAATCTGAATAGCTAAAGTAGCAACATGAGGTCTTGGTATTGTTATTGTTTTGTAACAATTACATGTCAGCATAGGCCTACTAGAACAAGATGAACGTGGCCCTCTTAATAATACCAAAACATCACATCACATCTTTTCCGGATCTTCTCCGACTCATGTGGGCCATCCCTCCAATCATCTGCGAAATGTGATCCTTTCTCCTACCCAACACTTGGACTTCTTTCACTACACAATCCAAAAGAGAAATGGTGAGTTTGATCCGAGGGGCCTTCAAAAGTGGTTCATTCCTCTAGTTCTAACCTTTGGAACTTTGTAGAATCATCCTTCGATTGCGTTATCTGTTGTTTGTGGAGTTGGCGGAACTATTGCATATTTGTAAGCGTCACCGGTTCAGGAATCTTTCAAGATCTTCCAATCTCATTTTTTACTTAAAATGCTAACTGTGTTGATTTAGCCGCAAAGGATCATTTCCGTCATTCGTTGGAGGGATAAGTCTATCAGCGCTATACGCTGTAGCGGCGTACCTATTGAGGAAGAACGCTGATGGAGGCCTTGAAATTGCCCTCGGATCATCGCTTCTCTTGGCTGGAGCCGGAATTTCTAGAGCTGTCAAAACCCACTTTAAGAAACCTATCCCTATATCAATGGTTGTTTTAGGATTGACGAGCACGGCCTATTATACCAAAAAGTATGACGAATTTTATCCCTTTTTCCCTGTTTACGATTAGTGTCTCATTGCACAGATTTAAAGACATCTATGGGTGGGCCATTGCGTACAGGTGATAGGCGGTGCGTGCATCAAATTTCATTAAATCTATAACTAGCTCGAACTAGATATTTTTGGAAAAGGATCCTTATTACTCAATACTAGAGTTCTATGCTCCCGTGAGATGTAGCCCTTCATAGAGCCTCGGTAAATCATATTAGCTAGTATGCATTCTAGCTGGTCTTGATCATACTTTGTCTCAGTGTCGCCAGCACTGGCAGTGCTATTTTCCTCTCCTCCCTCTGTTAACGGTTGAAATGCTTCCACAAACTTTTCAATTGCGATTCTTGTTTTTGCGCCATTTGCTTTGTACACCTTGTAAATCAGCTTTTCCATCGTCAAAAAGCGCAGCTTTTCAATTGAAAGGTAGAGATACCGCTTTACGAAAAAGGATCGCCTATCCTTGAGCAGGTTATCAAAGGCTTTCAAATCTCCTTTTTTAATCGCTTCTATAAGCTCCTTGTAAATGACTTTCAATTTTGGATACTTTGTCCACGTAACATCGCTAGGCGTCATCCTTTTGTTGAGTATCATTGTCGGTATTAAGTACAGCATTATCAACTCTTGGTTCTTTGTTGAGTCTGAATGACATGTAATCAGACATTTCTTCAGCTTAGCCTCTGCATTTACATAATCTTCGTCGATAAAGAAAAGGACACCGTAGTAATAGAGATAGGTACAGGAATGGCTTTTCGGGTACTTGCCCAATGGGGGGATATCGACATTAACAGCGCTGAGCACCTTCTGAGCTGATTTCGCGAGGGATCTTTTCCTCAATTTGAAATAGATTTTGAAAAGCTCACCGACAAAAAAATAGACACCCCATTTCCTACTAAGCTCGACATTTAGATTGCGATCGTTTAGACATATTGTGAAAGATCTGTTTATGACTCTTGTAGCCTCCTCTAATCTTTCCTCCGCGTCTATGCTTGGCTTTGATTCTCCAGCCGAACTCGATTGTTGGTCAGCCTTTCCGCTTTCAGGTTAGACTAATCACCATAAAAATAAGAAACGGACAGGTCTGTGCATACCATAATCGACAGATATCTTAGTTCTTTTGCAATGACAAACAATACCGGCAATATCCAATTATCGCTTTTTTCAGCGGCTCTATTTGCAACAATGAGCAACGCTTTCTGCGCATGGTAAGCAGAAAGCAGGTTTTGCACTTTTGCAACTTGAACAGAAACCTTCCAGTATGCCAGTACTATGTTCACCCAACACTCGTTGTCAAAATTGTCATCGTCATTGTCTTCCCAGCCATTAAACACACTACGGATCTCTTTTTCAGCTGAGACTTCGTTTGTAAGATTTGCAAAGTCGACAAGGTCTAAACGCGTTATAGATAACAGCTTGGACGTTTTCAGTCCGTCCTGATTCCGGATCGAGCTCCTCAGATCGCGTAGCAGACTGCTCATGTCGTAGTTTCTGCTTCTTTTTGTCTGGGGCCGCTTTCCCGTTTCAGTAGTGTAAGTGAAAGATGCATGTTACCCTACCCATGATTCACTTCGGATTTCTACAGACCGGGTAACACCTCACGCTCGCTGCAGCTGGCAGGGCGCCTTCCCGATCGGGTAATTGAGGTGCATACACATAGCACATTCTTCATTTTTCTCGCTCGCTCGCTGCTCTTTCTTCTTCCACTTTGTGTGCCAGGCCTCTCGTTAATACTTTCTTTTGTACTTCTTGGCTTAAAGTCCCAAATAGCCCTTCGTTTTTTGCCCGGAGTCCACATCCTGGAGCAAGTCCTATCCTTATCATTGTTGCTCTTCTATAATTACGCTCCTTTCTATATTTATCATTCCCAAACCTTAAACGAGAGAAGCAAACTTGGGGTGACCATCATCTTCTCCTCGATCTCATCTTTCAACCTTCTTTCTTATCTTCTACTTCTCCTTTTCTTGGTCTTTTCTTTACTGCTGCCATGTACGCTTATAACACTCCTTACTCAAGTACACACCAACAATTACTTTCTCCTCAGGCTGTTCAACAGAGACCACGGGAGCGGTCAAGGAAACCCAGTCGGTACAATAGAAACAAGCAACATGGCCCCCCACAATCTCAACAGCCAGTAGCCGTTAGTACCACCGTGAATGCTAATGCTGGAATGCCACCAGCGCCATCGGCTTTGCCCTCGATAACTTCAAGCAGATACGCTGCTCCATCCAATGTACCGCTCTACTATAACCAGGATTCAGGTTCTAGGGGCTTGATTTCTTTCGTACAGTCGACATCGCACCAGGCGCCGAAACAAGCCTCCTTCTCGTCGTCACTGGCAACACAACCTGTTACAGACATTAATAAAATCGAAGCCGATAACTCAAGGGATGCTCAATCATCTATTTCGTCTGCAGCAGTTGTAACACCGCCAGCAAAAGATGCACAGGCTGCTTGCAAGTCATCCCCTCAAACACCCAATTCCCTAGAAGTTAAGGACAAGCCATCTTCAGACTTGCAGAGCGAAACACACCCTAAAAAGCCAGTATTGGTGGATAAACGAATACGGCGTTCTCTTATATCGTCAAAGTCGGGAAAAGTGGGATTTTCTTCTCAGATCCCTGAAGAATCTTCTGATTTGAATGAGTGGTACGAAAGTGAATACCCAGATGATAGTGAAGATGAACCACTCGCAAATTTGATATCTCGAACTCATCAAAGAAGCTCCACTTTAGATAAAATTCAACCTATCAGCAACCAAGATGGAAAGCTGATTGCTGAAGAAGACGATGAAACTACTCCTAAAGAGCTGAATGACCCCGAGTCCACTTCCAATTCTGGTGACAACAGTGGACCAAAAGGCTTCAAAAACTCTCTAAACAAGCAGAATGAAACAGGTAGAGTTGTATCCACCTGTTCCACTGACAGTAACGTTACAGAGCTGTCTTCACTAGTTAGTTCAGTTACGACGAGCACTACGACAACCAGCACAAGTGGCACCACTTTGAATAGAGATGAAACAGACGACATGTCTGACTACATGGACGACGAGGAGTATGGAATCAAGCTTGAAGAAAAACAGAGGCTCGTTTTAGAGCTTCGAGAAATGCTCAGGGTTGCAGAGAATGATCTTCGCACTTTTGTCAAGAGAAAGCCCAACTCGTCTGCCTCGCGGGCGGATGCTTTTGCATCCCTGTTTGGAGACTCTTCGGGCGTTGAGCATGCCAAAAATTCAAAGCAACGGTTTAGCACGTCTCTTGAGTTTCTGAACGGGCTAATAAGGCGAGATGATGACGACTCGGTAATGGACGCCAGCCATCGAAGCTTGGCACTTACCAGAAGCAGTACGAATGGGCCTGTATCTACGACATCAGCGACCTCCAAGAGGCCAAGACCCCTAAGCTTCAGGTCGAACAACAGGTCTGTTGGCGGTGGCTCGACCACGATTGCCGGAACGCCCATATCTGCTCCCACGTCTTCTTCGCACATCGTCACCCAATATGCCCATAGCAATAGATCCAGTTCTAGTTCGACTTTTGGATCACCGGCCGTTTCGCCCATCCCCACATTTTCAGGTCGACAGATGCGGCATGGGCTTGATTTCACGCCTCTTCTTGGCCATGGAAAATGTGCAGAAAATGGTCAATTCCGAAACAACAACCGTAACAGCCTGGGCAAGCCCGTTGTAAACTCCAGCTCGCAGTCGCTAACTCTCGTGCAATCTCATTCAAAGTTAGAAAACGTCAAGAGCGCGAGCTTTGATGATCTCCCGGCGCACACCCTTGTCCTTGACGAAACATTAAGTAATGACAAAGCATTGAACACTGAAGAGAAAAAAGAACCACACGATGAAAACCTCCATGGACTCGGCATCATTGAAAACACAAGTGCAAGCGCAAGCACAGGCACAAGCGCAAGCACATAAGGATAGTCTGTGGCCGACCTTTCTCTCCAGTTTCCTTTTTATTTGAATATCTTTGGGTTGCATATATCTCATTTTTATGTCTGAGAGAGCATTTTCCATTTTGTTTTTCCATAGTTTGTTTATTTATTTTTTTTGACATTTCGTGAACATAATTCTCATGACTATTATTAGCCAATCGGCTTTATATTACATTTACTCGACTGCTTTTTACTCCTCGATATATTTGTTTGACTTTGAGTTCCATAATATTCTTCATGACACCTCATTAATTAAATTATCTTTCAATCTGAATAGCGCATTTTCATATTCGTGAAGAGAACAAAAAATGGTAGAAATGGTCATATTTCATGTTGTCATGACAACGTCAAGACTGAGTTCTGTTAAGCGCTATGGTCCCACATATACGCGCACCACAGTATATTTGGGTCCTCGTTGTTTACAAAACAAAACGCTCTTGAATAGGGCCAAAGTAATCTTTTTCTACGAAAAACAACATCATTTCTTAATACCCTTTAACCAAAGCACAATTAGACGTAAAAAATGGCACGAAAGAAGGTAAATGGCGATATGTATGCTTTTAAGAGCAGATTGAGCACATACGCGTCTTCAAAAGTGTCCCAAGGAAGATCTCGAAAGGTTCAAATGGCAGAATGGCCCCATTCTACACCAAGTGCCGAGCTTGTAAGTTTTTGCATCTAATGTACAAATACTGTGAGAATAGAGGATCTAACTCTCTACGCGGGATAGATGGCAAAATCTGGCTTTTGTTTCACACCTACAAAGACCCATATGGATGAGGTTACTTGTTTCTGTTGTGGCCATACGATAAGCGGTTGGGGTCCCTCGGACAATCCGACTTCAGCACATATCCAACTGAGTCCAAAATGTCATTGGGCTGCAATTTCTCAAGGTCTGGCGGATTTAGACTCAATCACAAGGTCACAAGGAAGCCTAACGCAGTTCTGGTCTGGTTCTTCCAGTTTCCAAGATCCTTTTTCAAGCGCAAACAAACAAATCAGAAAGGGCACTTTTTACACATCTGGAGACAAGACTCATAGTTGTTGGCCACATCAGGGGAAACGAGGATGGCTCGTTTCCATGGAAGCTGTGATCGATGCAGGTTTCTTCTTGTATGCAAACGAAGTTGGCGATGATGTTGTCAAGTGCATGTATTGCGGACTGTCATTGGAAGGATGGGAACCGAAAGATAACCCAGTGGAAGAGCACCGAAACCGAGCAGATGAATGTTACGCTTTGGCGTGCTTAGACAACGGCGGTCCTCTGGATTTACAAAAGGGAAAAACCAGGAGGAGTGCCACATCTTCTAAAAGAGGGAGTAAAGCTGTAAAGTCTGAGGAGGAAGAGGATGATATTTTCAAGTTGAAACGGGCTAGTAGTGTGAGTCAACCAACAGGGCGCAAAGCTAGTAGAACGAGATCCAGTTCTAGAAGTGGGAGCCGGTCCGGAACAGAAGAGCCTCTTCCAGCAAAATCCAGAAAGAGGAAAGGCAGTGAGGTCGGAAATAAGACAGAGCAGTCGAGAAAAGTGCGGACTCGATCATCTGGCACAGGAGGCCGATCCAGTATACCTGTTCCTAATGATGAAAACGAAGACGAAGACGATGACGACATTGATGTGGACAAGGTAATCCAAAGTTCTACAAATTTACTTGCCCAACTCAACAGCATTTCCTCCTCCTTTGGACAAAGAAGTAACGATAAAGAGCTTACACTAGAGGAAGCAAAAGAGCTAATTTCTCCGCATCACATCGCATCAGCTCGGACTGAAAACTGGGCTCGATTCAGCACTTCGTCAGGCACAACGACGGCAAGTACAAATATATCAACTGATTCACATATGCGTCCACCCGCGCTTCCTTCATCTAGTGATCTACGGATTAATCTTGGTTCCGATCTTCCTGAGCAAGAAAGCTCTAGCACTATCAAGGGTGGTAAACAGAACGGTGGTTCAAGCCAGGATACAATAAAGGTGGCATCAGAAACCGGAAGTGAGGCAGAGAACAAAAAGGCAAAGAATAGAAAGACAAAGGCTAAACCGAAAACTAAAAAGATGGCAAAGAAAAAGGCCAAGCTCAGTTCTGAATCTTCGAGCACTACAAGCGAAGCAGAACAAAAACAGGCATCGGAAAGTGGTCAAGATAAAGAGAATGAGAATGGAGAGCCAATGCAAACAACCAAGACTGTGGATGATACCCAACGGACTCCCGAAAGCGGTCCCTCTTCTCTAAAACCTGAAGGCAGCATTATAAGGTCAAAGAAGATGATGAATCTTTCAAAGATTACACAAGAGACAGAATTGGAAATAGAGAGGAGTCGTACTTTGTCTCGAAACCAGGATCCATCTTCAAAATTTTCTTTGACAAGTTTTGATAAAGATTCCAATTCCGTTGAAGGTATTGGCTCTGGATCACAAACAAAAGAAGACACAGAAGAAGGAATCAACAAAGAGAACTTGGAGCTTCAAAAAACGCCGACTAAATCGATGGAGGTGAGCACAATGAAATGGAGCCCAATTGAAACTGACATGGTTTTCGATTCTGTAACAGAGGTTGCGGAGAAAGCAGAATTGATTCTGTCCTTGACCTCCTCCGCGTCATCAGCCTCTGCAACATCAAAGGAGAAAGAGGAGCTCATGAGATTCATCAAGAATTTACCCAGTGAAGAACTCGACATGACGATCTACGAATGGACCAAGCACAACGCATCAATAGGTGAATCATTGCTTAGTCAAGGGTGTGAACGGATCGTTGGTGCTGTTTGTTCCCAGGGCTCTAGGGCACTCCAGTTTTTGAAAGCGCTGCCAACTGAAGGATGACAAGGTTGTTTGTAACTTATTTTATGATCTTTTTTTTTTTTTTTTTTGGTTTTAGGTCAAGAGCAGATAGATTTGCAATGGCGTATTTGGTAAAATACTGCGTCTATTTGGATTATTTGTAATAGTAAGATTGCTTTTTGTCATATATAAAAGACTTGGTGCACGTAAGATGTGAGAGATTCTACCTCTGTTGTATTAGTCAAGAAAACAAATCTTGTTTAACATGGCTAATAGTTCAAATACAACGTAAAGTTCTCTAATAACTTTTTATTAAGACCTCTTGAAGGCTCTGATAACTACTCAACTGATTAAAGATTTTTGAACATATCACCTGTTGCAATCATATTTTTTAAAATCATCATCTACCTGATGCTGTTTTATTTAACACATAGGTAAACAACAACACACAGAATAAACACATTAAAATGAAATAAAAAAAGAAAACTTAAACATAGATCAATAAATAATAATAAAAAAAAAAAGAAGTGATCCTAATAAACTAACATGTACAGCGCATAATTTTGGAGTTCACTTTTCAAAGATTTGTGTTTTTTTTCTTCCATTCTTTTTGATACGCTTTTAAAAAATAAAAAGGTAAAGAAAAAAAAAAAAGGAATGTTTTGTTCAAGACAGTAGTACATGCGCTTTCAGTTATATTTCCTCCTAAAGTGGCACATTTTTTCCATTAAAAGCTTCAACATAATCAATCTAGGTAGACATAAGCAGGCATTCACATTTTTTCAAAGTCAATTTTCGCCAATTTTACTTTTTAGTTTGTACTTTCCACCTGTTAGTTATGATAATGGTTCCCGTCCCTGTGGTGGTCGAGGTTGTGGTAGTAGTTGTTCTGGATTAGTATTGGTTTGCTCGCCTACTGTATTCGCAGGTTCTAACGTTTGAATTCTCTGATTTCGAACGCTTTGTTCCACCTCCTCATTCTGATTATTCACAAAGATTTGGCCTTGATCTGCAACAACAGCATGCCGCCTTCCTTCTCTTATCCCAGGATGAGCAAAGTCAGGCCGCCTATCATCTTCTAATCCAGTACGCACTGCGGATTCTGGATGAGGTCTCATTGGAACCCCGCCATCGGTGAACACTCGGATATTGCCATTTTCCGAACGTGGTCTTATTGGGAACCCTCGATCGGTGAAAAGTTGGTCATTACGATTGGTTGTAACAAACTCAGCTGCGAGTCGAGTTCGGACAAACAGACGAACCTGTCGAGCCAGAAATCTTGGTTCTAAAAACCTGATCATGACAGGTATATTATGCGGAAGACGATCGGGATCCTCTCCCAAATTCCTTAAATTCTCTGCAACTTCCGGCAAGTTATCATTCCAAATGAATCGTGCTATTTCATGGCCTTCTTCAAAACCCATCCCAGCCAGGTATTCTCTAACAAGGGGGTCATCTTCAATTGCCATTACATGCCGAAGGATTGTCAAATAGTTGACTCGCATAAGGTTGATCAATTGATTATCGTGATTGTCGTAGCTATACCGTCCAAAATCGCCTCTCTCACCCACTTGCAAAATATTGGTTGGACGGTTCACAATGAGATTCGCCGGAACTGGGGGTATCCTATCCAGATGAGCAGTATTGTTGTCAAATATGTGACCAAAATATCGTTGTGATGTGAAATCAAACTCTCCACCGTTTTGAATATTACTGAAAGGTGGAAGCCATGGGGCGTATCTACCCATATCAGGATGTGGGAAAAGTTTTGCTAGTTCTTCTCTCAATCTGCCAACTCCTGGTCCACTAAACACGCAAAACAGTTGTTTTTGATCTTCACCAAAATCACTGGGTGGTTCTCTACAATGACGTTTGAACTCTGGCCGTAAGAAAGCATCGACTCCTGTTAAGCTGAGATGGGTTAGCTTTCTACACGTTTGCAATAGCAAATAAATTGGGTATAATCCTAGACTTGTGCAATAGGAGAGGTGTACACGTTCCAAGGTTTGTTCCAGTCCGGGTCTGCTTGACAGAGACAATATTCCTTCATCTGTGATATTTAGGCATTTCACCAGCCCTATTCTTCTCAATCTTGGTAATGTTGCCAATTCAGCAAGAGTATGATTTGTGAGTTGAAGACACCAAGCAAAATCAATGTATTGCAACTTGGGACAACTGCTCACAAGGGCCGAAACGCCATCATCTGTGATGTTATTACAATGGCCTAGATGGACGTAATGTAGGGATTTCCCCACTGTTGCAAGCATTTTTAACGAGGCGTCGGTGATTAAAGTGCATTTGGATAGGACAACGCTCCGTAGTCTTGGTGCATGTTTCATAAAAGATTTGACAGTTCTGTCTGTGATGTTATTGCAACCGGTAAGGTCCAAGATTCTCAGTCTATCGAAAACCATGTCGGGGCGATAATCCGTGAAAGCGACATCTGAAATGTTTTCATTCATTGCAACTTTGAATTCTCGTACGTTCTTTAGGCTCATAAAAAGATGGTATATGGAGGCGTTTGATACCAAGCCACAACCAAACAAGTCAATCTCCACAAGGGATGGGCAGCTTTTAACAAGAGCAAAAACAGCCTTATCGGTGATGTTTTTACAATGCGTAAGTTTAATACGTTTCAACAACCTACATTTTTCAGCAAGCAGTTCGATGGATTGATCGGTCAGGTTGCCACAATTTGCAGCATAAAGGCCTTGAAGTCTTCGACAATTTAATGCGAGCGCTACCACTGTTGAATCGGTAACATCTGACGCATTTGTAATGTCGATGGACTGCAAGTTTGGGTTATTTTTGATGATGGGGATCAAGGACAGGTCCGATAAATGTTTACAGTTTGTGAGAGAAAGTCGCTCCAAATTGGAGCAATGTTGGAAAGCGTATGCACTTTGGTCATCCACTATCGAAACGATGCTTGTGAGATTCAGTCGTTTGATGTAGTTTGAGTAGTTGTAAGCACTGGAGCCATCTTTGTGTTCTTGTAGAGTTCTGCAGATTGATTCCAGGGTCTTTTGGCTTTGTATTCCTGGTCGGTACCACACCATCTCGATGAGTAAGTCACCCCATGCTTTACATGTGGTTAGAATAAGGGCCCGTGAAGCTGCTGGGAGATAGTTGAAGATGAGAAGCAGTATTTCTGGAGGCAGGATGGATATCGGGGACTTGGGGACGTGTTGACGATACATATCCATTCCTACAGCCGAGAATCGCCTTACAGAGTCGTTGTTCTGCTTCTTTTGTCGTTGTCTCCGTAGAGCTCGCTTTCTGGCGTTGTTCCCACTTGCGTCTTCGTCTTCATCATCATCATCGTCATCGTCGTCGTCGTCGTCCAGGTCCACGATGTGGTCGTCTTCGAGATCGATCTCGAGCCCTGGGTCGTGGTCATCTCGCTCAGACTGGGAGTCCGCGCTGGTCACTTCGGCATGCATGCTGGCGGCGGCGACGGTCAAGTGTAGATGGAGCTGGTCAGCGGCGGCGCCTGGAGAAGGATGCGGGCGCAGTTCTGGCGGTGTAGCGGGCTCTGCCGGCGGGTCTGGTCGGAGCGTGCGGATGCGGTGGCGCCAGCGGTGGGAAGAAGACGGCGGTGCTGGCGATGGCGGCGGGTGGACGGTTGTGCTGGAGCTGGAGGAGGTGGAAGCGAGGAGGTGGTGATCAGCACCAGCACCAGCACCAGCACCAGCAGCCGGTGCTGGGCCCGGGCCGGGTCCAGCAGGCGAGGACGAGGACGAGGACGGGTAGGAGGACGAGGACGAGCTGGCGGGCTGGGCCGAGCGGTCCATGAGATGTATATTCAGGCGTCTGCCTGGCATCCAAACCATGGTGGGAGACAGGGGCTGGGAGAGACTGATTTCCAAGCAGGGAGGATGCGGATACTGCTGATGATGATGGTGAATTTTTCTCTGTAAGGAGGGAGGTACTTTGACTCTTTTTAATTTGGTTAGTCGGGCGATATTTGTTTGCAAATTAGAAATTCGAGAGCGACCCGACTAAGAAATTGAAAATGAATTGGGGAAAGTTGCTACGGTGCAAATCAAACAGAACAAATATTTTTGATTTAACACAGGGATATTCCAACCATCAGCTACTTCGTTCTATCTATTGTGCTCAAACATGTCTCCTTTCTCCTTTCTCCTTCTCTTACTCATTCTCTCTTTTTTTCTTTAGTGTTTATACAGATTGACGAACAAAAGCGTGTCAAAGAGGCCGCTATTTATTATATATATAAACTGTTTTATATAAAAAATGTTTCTGAAATTTATCTAGGTATCGAATGGTGACGACTACTCTTTCATCCCATGCATGGGACACAGCAACAACAACAACAACAACAACCTAATGAATGACGAGGAACAAGTGGGTTGAAACGGAAATGAAGATAAAAAAGACATCAAAGAAAAAAAAAAAAAAAAAAGTCAAACATGCATGTGTGTGTATACGTTCATTTCAAACTTCTTGTTCTTCCTTCTTTTTTTGAAAATACTCAATTCTTTTTTAGAAAATTTTGATGGTCTCGTAATACTTTTAAAAGCCCGCTTTCTCCTATAAATTTTTGTTTCCCTTTCTTTCTTTCTTTCGATTTTTGGTTATAGTTTATATATTATGTTTTTTGTAAATTTTGTGTGTCTTGGTCATGGCATTTCCCATAAGTGCAATCAATGAATGGAATCAAAAAAGTCAATAGTTTTTTTTTTTTTTTTCAAAATTGCATTTCTTTCTTTTCAACCACCGAAAAAAAAGAAAAAAGACGCAGGAGAATCAAATAGTTAAAGCAGCAAAAAACAAAAAAAGAACTAAATAGTATAGTGTAGTGTAGTTTAGTTTAGTGTAATATGATTATAAGAGTTCAAAAAAAAAATGGAAACCATAGGGAAAAGAACATGGCGTGAAATGCATCATATGATTTTTTGATAAAGAAGCCAAAAGAAAGCAAAAAAAACAGTGGGGGTGGGTTAGAAAATGACAAATTAGTAAAAACTTGAGCCTGAATTTTGCCAAATATCTTCCACTTTGGCACCCAAGTTTGGAAACGGTTGTGGCTGCTGTGTTGGGAACATCTGTGAAGACAACTGAGGTGAAATTGTGGGTTGTACCTGTGACAAAGATGAGAAAGGACTAAGCTGTTGCTGTTGCTGCTGTTGCTGTTGCTGCTGTTGCTGCTGTTGTTGCTGTTGCTGCTGTTGTTGCTGTTGCTGTTGAGAAGTCGAAGAAAGCAACATGCTTGGAGAAATTCTTCCTTGTCCCGGTGGTCCTGGACCAATATTGATTTGATCAAATTGTTGTACAAGATTGGACATATCCATGTCCAAACCACCTGTATTAAAGGGAACAGTTCTCTGTTGTTGAACATCTTGATCACTTGAAACAACATAATTACCACCAAACCCAAGACTTTGAGAAAACGATGCACGATGATGGGGAGGAGGAAATTGAGGTTGAGTTTGGAACTGTGTTCCGTTATTTTTCACATTCCCATTACCCATACCAGAGGTGTTGCCATCTAAACAAGATGAAGGTGGCGCACGACTCTGCTTCAGATTTGCAAGATAACTACTCGAGTTTTGAATATGTGATGATGATCTGCTTCTACCGTTTGTGGTTCCATTTCCATTTCCATTTCCATTGCCATTGCCATTTGTATTACCATTTCCATTGCCATTACCGTTCCCATCGCCATTTGTGCCATTTGTACTAATCTGACCAATAGTACCACTGATTCTGGATGATGATGCACCTGATGTAGAAGAAAGGCCAATTTCTTCTAACAATTTTTTATAAGATGAAGAAGAAGTATTTATTTTGATCAAGATCGATTTAATCTGTTTGATAGCTCTGGTTTTAAACCCTTCATCGTTGATAAAAGCAGGACTAAACAACACTTTATAGATGAAATTTGGTCCATGACTTGAAGTGTCTTTTAAAATATGCTCCAAAGCAGTTTCACCACCATTCGAACCAGCGGTGTTTCTATTTTCGCTGAATATGACAGCAAGTAACATCTGTGCAATTTCGGGAGTTTCCAAATGGTTGTTGATCAACTTGAGCACAATCTGGCTTGCTGATTTTTGAGTACATAAAACCGAAAGATACGGGGTAAGTTTCGGAGTCAACATTTGGAATCTATTTTCAAGAGCGGAATTGTCCAAAAACCAAGACAAAAGTAAAGCACCGTTCACGTTTGTGGCCAAATGAGGCGCATACACAACAATTGTGGAAGCGACCATAATCTTTTGTTGTTTGGTTATTTCGGAACTTTCGAGACATGCTCTTATTGCACGTGCACCGAATCTCCCCTGTGAAATGGTCCAAAATTGGGAAATCATGGTTTCGAAAATAAACCCATTATACAGGGGTCCAAACTTCAAGCAGCCTTGTAAAACGTAATTCCCAAATTGGTCATTGAACAGTGGCGTTACGTACGGTTTCAGACTTGAGCTGATCAGGTTCTTTTGCTTGCTGGTATTCGCAACATCAATGATTTTTTGAGCAGCCCAGGTGCCATTTTTATGGACGCCAATTTGGGCCATAAAGGGAGCAATTTCTTTTAACATGAGATTTTTGATCGTCTCCGTGCAGTTATCAAACAGTTTTTGTACAACTGTATTACCAAGGTAATCGCTAGACAATTCTGCAATTTCATCCAACATTACCAGCACAATCTCCTCGATTTCGTTTGCTGATGAGTTGCCACTATCGATTTTTTTACGAATTTCTCGTAGTCTTGAAGCATCAAACTCTCGATCTGTTTTGGGCTCGGGCAAAGGTGGGATCGCCATTTCAATGTCTGTAAGTCTTGCAGCCCTCTCCACAGTGGTTTTCATCAGTTCTTTCTCTTCCGCCGCTGCAAGCCCCAGCAATTCCGATACTTGGCATAGCTCAGTAACAACTTTGAGTAGAGGTTCGGGTGTCTCGACCAAAGAGGTGAAGAAATAGCCATTGCTGGCTGAGGTTGTTATTGTAGAGGCGATTGAGGTTGTGGAAGGAGTCATGGTCAGTTTCGGGGAGCCTGATGAAATTGTCTCATCTTGTTCTTCACTGAGAGAATCCAAACCGGAGGAGCCGATCAGTTTCACAAAAGACACCTGGTTCGGGAACCCTGGGAAGAACTCCTGGTGGTTTAGTGCGCTTTGGCATTGAATTGCGCTTTCCACGGTGTCAAACGTGATGTAGGCACAGCATCCATTGTTTCTGAGGATTCTGACGGATTGGACGTTGCCAAAATGGTGTAGAACCGAACGAAGGGTTTCCACCGTCACCATTGCGGGCAGGCCGCTGACCCGGACCGTGTTGGAAGGACCCATGGCCACGTCCTGGAAGGCGTTGATCCAGCCGTCGTTCTGTTCCGGCAGAGCCGGCGGTGCTAGAGGCTCGTGGAGCTGAAGCTGGAGCTGCTGGTTGGCAGCGTAGGGCCCCTGTTGGGGCTGATCGAGCAACCCGGCGCCACCGACACCGACACCGACACCGGCACTGGTGGTCTGGGCTCTGGGGCGAGATAGGAACGACTGGTACCGTGATTCCGGGAGATTCAGCAGATCGACGGCGTTCGTGCCGTTGGACGAAGACGGCAGCCCTGGAAACTGCTGTTGGTGCTGGTGCTGGTGCTGGTGCTGGTGCTGTGGCGGCGCGGATACCGTGGAGCCCGGCGAGATCTGGAACGGGCCCGGGGACAGAAGACTGGCCTGCTGGGCGTGAAGCTGGTTCCTGGGGCTGGGGTTGTAGAGAGTGTTGCTGGTGGTATAGGATCTTGCTCTCTGGGCCTCCAGTCGCAGTCGAGAGACATGTTCTTCCAGCACGGGCAGGTTTCGGGACGGCGAGGGTCTGCGTGGCGAGGCCCAGATGTTGGAAGTGGAGCTGCCTGGGGTCAAGTGCGAGGTCGTGCTGTTGAGGTTCAGCTGGTCGGTGAAGTTGATATTACTGATGGTGTTGGATATATTAGTATTGGTGGTATTATGGTTGGCTACAGTGCCGGCGTGGATATTATTAGCATTATTAGCCACCGCCGCGGGTTGCACTTGGACTTGAGCTTGAGCTTGAGTTCCTGAAGAGGACAGGGTCTGGGGCGCTTCTTCCAGAAGGAAAGAGGAGCTGGCCGGGGGGTCGACGTTGAAGTTGAAAAGAGAGTATCTGTGTGAGTCAGAGGACATGGGGTTTGAGTCGAAAAGCGAGCTTGAGCCCGATCTCGCTTTGCCAGAGGCAAAGGAATCCGCGGCAGCAGAGGCGGGAGGAAAGCCCATGGCCATGGAGTGGTAGCCGGGGTCTGTGGCCAGAATGGACACGGGTCTGGAGGCAGAGGCCGAGGCCGAGGCGGTGGTCAACGGGAAGCGGCCTGCTGGGGCTGGGCCTGTGCCTGGAGGTTGAAAAATGTTGAGCGGGAGGGCGTCTGTGGCGTGGGAGAATCTGGACGGCAGCGTTCCCGCTCTGGCTCGCGATCGCAGGAAGGCCGGGTCGTGCTGGGGGGATCGCTGCTGGAGAAAGAGGAAGCGAGACGAGGACGAGGACGAGGACGAGGAAGTGGGAGCAGTGGAGACACTGGTGGTCGCAGTCTCAGTCTCAGTTACAGTGGACGTTGAAGTTGAAGCGGAAGCTGAAGTTGACATAGAAGCTGAGGTTGCGGTTGCGGTTGCGGTTGCGGCTGGGGCTGGGGCTGCGAGAGACTCAGAGGCCGTAGTGCCACCCATGGCAAACAGGTCGAGGGCCGGGCTGGCGGAGGAGGCATCTGCGCAGAAAGAGAGGTTCATGAGAGCAGTTCATAGAAGGGCACGGAGGGAGAAGAGAAGGTGAAAAATGCAGAGGTGGATTTTCGGAGGGCCGCCGCAGCGTGGCACGGACGGGCCAGGGGTTACGCTGCGTGCCCAGATGTGCGCACCCTCACCCTGTGGCACACTGTGCCACCGCTGGCCACCACGGGCTACCACGGGCTACCACGGGCTACCACGGGCTACCACAGGCTAGGCACATATTTCTATTGCTCTACCGCTAAAGTGCTACATGAGGTTCCGCGTGCGGATCGCGTTCTGGCTGATGACCAGCTGGAGCGCGTTGACCCAGTCCAGCATGCCCGCGGCGTCGTCCGCGCGGAACCAGATCCGTTCGCCGTTGCGGAAGCGAACGCTGAACTGGCACTGGGTAGCGTCAGTGTTCTGGGGCTGGTGCTGGTGCTGGTGCTGGTGCTGGTCCCAGTCCCGGTCCTGGTCGTCCAGCTGGTGGCCATACTCGACCTTCACGGCCTTGGCCAGATTGATATTGGCCCGCGCCTTCATCGACGCCGCGCTGTGGGCCACGAAGCTGATGTCGTGGAGCTCGTAGTACCGCCGCTTCCAGTGCACACAGTCGCCGCCCTTCTGGTCCAAGTGCCCGTGGTGCGACACCTCCTTGATGTACTTGGCCATGCGGATCCGGTCCATCGCAGCCTTCATGTTCGAAGGCACGTCCTTGGCCCCGGCCCCGGGCCCCACGGGGTAGAACAGCATCGACACCAGCAGCGATCCGATCTTGTAGGGCTCCTTCGTGATCGTCGCCCCGTCCTCGCCCGTGAACCGAGCCCATTCGTTGAAGCACGTCAGCTCAAAGTTGCCAATCTGCCGCTCCACCGTCCTTTCGTACCGTGAAAAATCCACATATGCTCGGGCAAACGACCCGTCCTCGCCAGTCAACTGCGCCCACGGATCCGAAAGTCGTCGTCTGGCCGGTGCCGCCGGCTGCTTAGGCTCCTGCTCTGGCTCGGCCCTGCTCTGGCCCTGAACCTTATTGCCATGGCTGTTGCCCTGTGCTGTGGCCTCTGTCTCTGCCTCTGCCTCTGTCCCCGTCTTTCTCTTCCTCCGATGTCGAAATATCCGCGACAACTTGTGCTTCGCTTGCTTGCCATGCCGGTGATGATTATGATGATGATGAGAATGTCCATTTTTCCCCCCAGCTTTGCCGCCGCCGTTCATCTCATCAAAGTTCTGAGGTTTGTACACGACGCGCAAACTTAATACAAACTGTAGGCTGTCAAGTACCGTCAACTCAAATTCCTGGTTTATCACAGAATCATCGTGAAGACGCATCTTGGACGTGCTGATACAATGAATCCCGTTGTCCAGAATCAAATAAAATTTGGCATGGTGGCTTTCGATATCCGGGAGCCCCAAATCCTTGAGTGCAGCAATCCGGATAAACAACCGTCCTCGTTCCTGCATCGGCGCCAGTCTCGAACTGTCCGTGCGGAAACTGGCGCCCCCGGTCCGGTTGTTCGAAACAACTGATGGTGCACCTCCGTATCTCACCCCTTGAGACATATCGCTGTTGAATGACACCGAAGGCGACAACCGCGGCACATCCAATGAAACATTCGGATCAAACGTGCTGTAAGAACGTTTGTACTGTTCGCGAATGCTCCCAATTTCCTGTGACAAATCCGGCAGAGGCGGAGGTGAAAATGGAGGTGCAAACGATGGAATCGAATGCGAATAATCACCACCACCATCAACATTCGAAAGCGTTTTTTTAATCAAAATATCATCCTCTTCAAATCCACTTGCTGAACTCAACCGTGAATGTCGCTCATGGTTGTTTTTATCAAACACTGATGATGATCGAACAACAGGCACTTTCCCTCGTACCTCATACATCGAAACAGATGATGATTGGGGTTGTTCCAATGTTCGTGTCTCGGATGACGAATTCACCTTCATTTTAACCCTTTGACTAAGACTGTGTGCCGAAGGTGACGTTTTGTGATCAACAACCTCTCCAACGCTACACCGCCGTCTTATACCACCATCAGCATCTTCCTCCAGTCCATCCTTCTTTTGCATAGAATCCACACTGTCATCCACTGTGCTTACTCGACTCACGTCCTCACATCCACCTCCATTGACCTCGTCAATCGTGCTATGCGAACGTGAATCTTCTCCTCTAATACTACCGCTTCGTTCTTCTGGAGGAACCTTCACCTCTTCCAATTCTAAAAGCGGAACAGGCTCCTTTTGAATCTCTTCCAAAATCATATTGCTCAATCCAAACCCTTCAATTTCATCAGAAACATTTCCTGGCTGTTGCTGTTGCTTCTGCTCCTGCTCCTGCTCCTGCTCCTGCTCGCGCTCCTCGGTCGGGGCTAAACGAGAAGCAGGGGAAACTGACGATGTGGCTCGAGCTCGAGATATCATTTGCACCAATCCTGGATCAATGCTGTTTCTTGCTCTTGATCGACCACCTCTACTGACCCGAAGCGTCGGTGAGGCAATCTTCTCAGAGTCTCCAGATCTAGGCGTAAGCAGTAATTGCCTCTCCCAAGCTGATTTCAACTCATTGAGACTATTTTGATCAGAACCTGAATCCCCATCATCATCTAAAACCACACTTGTTTCTTTCTCCTCAATTTCATCCGCCTCCACTTGATCGTCATCTGTTTCATCCCCTGACCCATCTTTCGTCTCATCAGCTTCTCTAATCTCGTAATCCTGAATAAGATCGTCTTTTCCGTCTTCCTCACCAAACAATCCCGGTGATTCAATCCTATTGTTATCAATGTTGATACTGGGCAGGCCTAGATCCAGATCTAGACTCAGGTTTAGATTAAGATTTAGATCCAGATCGGGCAAGGGCTCGAATTCCAAGGGCTTGAAAGTGGAAATAAATCCGTCCGATTCTCTTCTTTCATCAGTTTCTTCTAATGCCGGTTTAGAAACTGAAGACTGTATGGTATTTGTATCTGCAAGATGGTAATCCACGTCTCCTGTCGTAGCTACCTTGTGTTCTTCTGGTTCTGATTCTGGTACTGGTTGTGGTTCTGGGGTTGTCCTTTCTTCAGTTGCCTCTTTTGGTATTTGATAATCCAATCCTGTAATGTCAATTTCCTCTTCCTCTTCCTCTATACCTTTAACTTGTCGTGGCAATGGTTCTTGTTCAGGCTCAGGCTCTTCGCGCCATGACTCAACTTTGACCTTAGAATCATCATGCAAAGATCTGCTTTCCATAGCGTTTGATTCCACGCTAATGACTTTGGGGGTTGGGGATGAGTCCAATGCTGCAAAACCTTTTAATTCCTTTTCTGCTGCTTCTATTGATATGGTTGAATCATCAAAATGTGTCTTTTCCTCTTCCTCTTCATCTTCCTCTTCTCCGAGTCTTCTCAAAGCCTCAAGTTGTTCTTTAGTCAATGAATTTCGAATCGATTCAGCTTCCAAATCAACACTCAAAGATGAATAAAATGCAGCATCAAATGCAGAAAAATCAGTCTCTGGAAGAATGATATCTTCATTGTAGTCATTATACTCTTCCTTATCCTGTTTTACACTTCCATCATCACCGCTAGTAGAATTAAGGTTATTATTAATGTCATGGTCGATTTCAGGCGATTTCAATTCATCTACCGGTTCACCTGCAGCATTCTCCCCAGTGGTGGAGACTTGAACTTTTTCAACTTCAGGTGCAGCCACAGCCGGGACCACAACCGGGGCCACGGCTGGAGCAGCAGCAGCAGCCTGGGCAGCCTGGGCAGCAGCAACGGCGGCGTTTTCTGTCTCTCGTTGTAATTCTCTCAACGTTTTACGTACTGGGCCACGAGAAGATTCGGGTTCTTGTCCCAAATCACTGGCGGAACTTGTTGGAGACGCCCTTTTCCCTCGTGATCTATCTCCATCCTTACCATTCAAAGAATTCGAAGTGGACAATGTAGTTGAGGATGATTTTTTGGGTATATAAGCATTAATCTTTTCATTCTCAGCGAGTTTTTGTCGAATCTGTTCCTCTGCTTCAACCCGTAGCTTTTCAGCATGTGCACGATCTTCGTACTCTTTAATCTGATCCTTTAAAAACTGTGCTGTATTTACAGTTTCATAGGATTCTCCAGAAATCTCCGCAAATTTCGATAATTGCTCTTCTAGAAAAGTGGTTGCCGCCATATCTCCTCCTTCCGTCCTCTGTTGTTCAATAAATGCTTCCGTTGTAGGACTAGGCCTTGCGGTGTTTGTATCATTTGTAATGTTACCAAGAAGAATGTTGTTGCTGAAAGATTCATATCTTGGGGATTTTACAGTGGGTGAAAAGATTCCATTTTTAAGATCCAGATGAAGTTTTAAAATCTTGAGTGTTGCTGCCTTTTCCGAATCTGTCAAATCTTCAAAATTTTGTAATTTCTCTTGTGTTAGTTTCCTAATCTTATTCAATTTCCTCTGTTCTCGAATGGTTGATTCGTTATTCTCATGTGGAATCTTTCGATTTAGTTGTTCAATATACGTAGATGGTTTAACTAAAAGTTTCGAAGGAAGCTGTCGTAAATCAGCCGCTTTTTTAGCCTTTATTTGATCAGGAGCAAAAATTGTACCCGAAAGTTTTTTGACCTGTTCTTGTGGCACAATCTGACGAGATTCATATGACGGATCCTCTTTACTCTTCTTCTCCACTTCTAACCAATACGATCGAAGATTACGGGTTCGACTAGGGTCAAGAGTATGATCAACCCCTATATTGTTTGGTTAGTCGATAACACTTTCTGATTAGATGTGCTAACCGCACACACACACACACATACCATGGGCAGCATTCTTTGTCCTCAGGGGGTTTTTCCCTTGATCCATGCCTCCAGTTCTCTCCTCACAAGATGGGTTTGATCAGGCAAAAAGAGGCACACACGGTCTGCTGCAAAGAACAGAAGACTGTATAGAGTGTGCTTGTATAAATGGTCACCGAATGTTCCAAGAGAGGGCTGATGGGAGAACACTGTGAGTATAGCCTATAAGAGAAAATCCAAGCGAAAGGATGATTTTCTGAGGTGAACGGGCGTTCTTGGTTAGCTCTGGTATGGGGTGCCCGCCCGGGCCCCGGGTCGAAGTCATTTAACGCATAGTATTAATCCAGGTCTTCTGTTTGCGGGTACACGGCACACGGGTACACTCAGATTTAAGATTGAGAATGTCTTCAACTTCCATAATCATGCGCGAGCCGGACGAAAACCATCGTTTGGATCTCACGCAACGGACACGCGAACGGCCGCTGGGTCTGAAGGAGTCAGGAATGTGTTTGGCTGTCGGGATTTCTCTTTTCATTGGGGTTCCCGTTCCGGCCGGCCCTGGAGAACAGGCGCTCATTGCTTGGGAATACGGCACGCTGGCCTCATAGCAGAAGAGTGTACCCGCTCCTAAGTAAGGCGCTTGATTGTATTCTGTTGTGAACAATTTGTTTGTATTCTGGTCCACAAATCGATTTGATAGGCTCTAGATATCAGAAAAGGGTTCTGTCTGGGTACATAGCACACTTCTCTTAGATCTGTCTATACATATCTAAAAAAGAAGTATTTTTTATTTAAAAAAAAAGAGTCTATGTAAAATACAGCTCAAAAGTTCGAATCTCTTTGAGTCAGGATTGTAGCACAGCTAACCATCCACATGCCAGTAATAGTAGTAAGAAAAAAGATAGGACACAATCAGGTATCAACATCAGAAGTAGTAGTGCCTATCCAATAGACACATTCATTCCCAACTACAGCCACATTATAAATAGAGCAAGGAAGGATAAAATATGGCTTTTTTTTTCGTTTGTTCTGTTTTGATTTTTCTTTTTTTCAAATCTGTTTCCCGCCCCATCGATCCCAACAGTACAGACCCAAAACAGTGATGGCGACACCCGATCCCTGTTGAAAACTGCAACCTCTATCAAAGTAAATAATCGAAACAACAATCACCACAATCCGCTTGAGCAAACTGGCAATGGAGTAAGAGATGGGCGAGATGGCTCCCAGTATATGGAATGCAAGTTGAGCCTGGAAAAAATGGGTTAAACCGTTTAAAAACATGAGTCGGAAAGGGAACGACCTCGAGCTGGAGCTGGAACTGGAACTCGAATCTTCATGGAATAATTCCTGTGAAATTAACAGAATCGGTAATGTCAACAGAAACCCAATCATCGAGCAGTAGAAAAGAATCGTCAACTTATCAAACTTGCCATCAGTGTGCCCACTTGAGCTTGACCTTGTGGTAAGACTCTTTCTAGGAACTGGTGATAACGGAGATGCTCCAATATGGTGGTGATTAACCCGAGATAGTCCACGGTTATGACCTTCTTTAAACGATGGTTTGCTTGGGGTACTGCTACTACTTGTAGTCTCTTGCTTGTTCAACGGCAAAATATTGTGTTTCTTTTTGTCCACAGTCAAGTGTTTCTTTGCATACACATTTTGCAAAACAAATATAATCATTGCAAAACCTGCATTCATTAAACCCTTTGTGTATTCCCAACTACTACTCGCCGCATGCTTGTTATTCTTGTTAGAGTTCCCACTGAGACATACCATACCAACCCCCACCACCAGCGGAATCAAGCACATGTAACTTGCAGTGGTATACTTGATTCCGTAGAAAAATCGGTAGATCAAAACAGTGATGAACGGGGAAAGCGACTTTATCACGTTAACAATGGCCACCGGGATTTCGGAAGTGGCATAGTGGCTGGTCAGATGGCCAATAAACTGAAAGACTCCCATTGGAACCGTCAAGGACAGTATCGCCTGCGTCGGGTGCGTCAGTGAAATGTAGTTGAAACATTTGAACCAAGCATTGTTTGAGAATTGGCTCCGGGACTTTCGTGGTGGAACGCTGCCTTGAGGCATAAAACTGGCCAGATCAAAACTGCTGAATCTTGACTGATCTACTACCACGGCTGTTACGAGACAAAAGAATGCACAGAGCAGAAACTGAATCTCGGTTATCAACACAGGATATCTATACTCGGTTAAAACAATCTTGATCAAACTGTTGGAAATCGAGGACATGGAATACCACAGTGCGCATAGGCCGACGATTTTGAAGTCGATAAATTGGATAATGTTCTTCTTCAACGAATCATTCACAGAATCTAGAATGATGGCAGAAGCAGATCTGGTGTGAGTTTTCTTGTACGACTTTGTTGGAGGAGCAGTCACCGGGGGAGCAAGCGTCGACAGGGATATGCCCCTAATATGCGAAAATGATGAGAACGACGGCATATTGGGGGATGGAGACGGCTTCAGTGGGACGTCTTCTGAAGTTAATACAGCAGAATCATCGAGATCGGCGGATAGTTTCAAATGGAAGCTAGGTAAAGGACCGCCAACGTCTGTTTTCGACACGTAAGTAAATGACATAAAACGGGCTTAGAAAAAAAGAGGTATAAATGGTAAACAGGCGGAAAGGCTGGGGGGATAAAAAATAAAGAGGTGCTATACAGAAATGAGCGACTGAAGGTCAGTTAAAAGAGGAACACAAAGCACGAGTAGCGTGAGTTTGACAAGAGCGCAAGGGAAAGGCGAGAAGGGATATCGAGAAGAGGAAGAGGAAGAAGAAGGATGGTGGATGGGAAACAAAAGAAGGAGAGGATTGGAGTCGAGCGGCGGTACGAAATCTTTTAGAGTTTTGGCTTCGACTATTCAGAAACTTAACAAGGCGGCGAAAATCGAAAAACCCAGAAGCGCATGCCAATGTGTAATATGACCTGTATGTTGCGAACTCTATAGCCTAACCTCATTTGTGCAGTGTTTTTTCGATATGTTAGAGATTAGATTTGCTACCTGCCACAGTCGATTTCAGCTCGTCACGCTGAATACAGTTGCAGTTAAGCTGAGATTTACTTCCACGGGCAGGCACGGGTTCTATCTAAGCTCTTTGAGCCTGGTCTGGATGGCCTGAACTAGCTCAGGGCCCAGAAGGTGCTCGGCACATGGGTTCAATGCAATCGATCCGATCGATGGACTTTCGTAGCTGTCCAGCTTGAAAGGGTCGATGTTGACGTTATGGTTATCTCCACCATCTCTCTCAGTGGTCAGACTTCCACTCTTCCTCTGCTTCTGTTTCGGATTAATGCCCTCGATTCTGCAGTGCATCAGGGGAAATGGATACTGTTCCATTTTTTCTTTTCCCTGCTTGGTAAGGGTCGTCGGAGATGCCAGTATCGACAGAGCATTGTTCTCTACTCTGCTCAGGTCTCCTCCAATGTTGACAAAATATACCCCAGCGAGTTCTCTTAGAGTCCGCACATTCACTTTAGTACTAACGTTTTTGCATTGCACAATGATGGGAATCGACATGATCCTGCGCTTAAAGAGATCCGATATCGTCACCGGCCTTGATCTCAGAGTCACCTCGGTGTGCAATTTCTCGACAATTGGGGGAAATGGGATTTCAACAGGCGCTATAATCATCGGGCTAGACTTGTCCAATGCTTTCTGTTTGTTCTGTATAAAGTTTTGGTATCTCCAAAAACAGTAAAGATCTATCCCATTGTCAGTACTCCCACCGCTCCTCTGAACCTCATCAATGCCAAAAAATCGTTTTATTAAATCAGCAACAACATATTCGTAAGCAGTTCCTCGGAATATAGCGGAGTCTAGTGATTTTTGGAACTCCTTGCAATAATCCAAGTAAGACTGTAAGTCGCGATGTGGTGCATCGGTAGCACCAACAGTATTGGAGCGTGGCACAAAATCAAAAATCACGTCTGTCTCTGTCTTCACTCCATTTCGTTCTATTTCTAAAACTCGTGTTCTGGGCTCTATTATCGTGTTTGGTTTTTTTAATGCTACTTGTGCTAAATGCCTTAGCACAATGAAAGGTGATGCAACACGATGATGGTGTTTCGCGACTTGAAATAATAATCCACTATAGTGTGCCTTATTTGCACTGGCAAACAAGTATGAAGACATGAAAATATGCTAAAGACGGTCTAAGTATGTAGACACATTGATCCACGGGGCGAATATGGGGTTTGGTTCTACAACTTCGCGGTATGAAATAATTGGTGGTCTATCCAAAATCGCTTCTGTCGAGGCTCACAAGAGCAATGCATCGGTTACCCGGATCAACTTGAGTTAGATACTTCTGGTGAGACCACAATCTCCTCAGCATTCTGTCGTTATCCGAAAAATATCTATTGACAGCAAGGAAGTTGGTGGGTTCTAGGAAACGAGAATATGAGAGTAAATTGGGCTCAAGTATTGGACAGTTTCTCTTGCCAAGTTTGAACTCCATAAAATCGTCCACACCCTGGCTTTCATAGGATAAGATTCTGTGTATACTATGGAGATTGGTTTATTCCAAGTCGATCTACACTCAAGCCATTGGCTGCAGATGTGAGGCTTTTCTACTATATGGCATATATGGATGTAAGAATCATCTCGATACTGGGCTACTCGACGGGGGTGTTCAAATAAGATTACTCTTAGGACTGATATTGGAAGTAAATCTATGCACGATTGGTTTGGTACAGAATTGTCGATAGAATTGTGGGCTTTAAAGAAAGATTGTGTAAGATGAAATCTATTCAAGCGATATTGACCACAAGATATTCAGTGAGTTTTTGCATGCCAGTCTGTGCACGATCTGGCAATCATGTCTCGAAATCTCTCACAGATCCAATATACCAAGGAAAGAGAAGCGACAAAGCCAAGATTTGTGGCAAAAGATCAGGTACAAAAGCTAGGTATCGACCATGAAGAGACTTTTGCTCTAGTAGCCAACAATTTGGGGTGCTAGGTTAATGTCAGTACTGGAAGTTATCTCTACAAGTACATCAGATGGATGTCAAGACCGAATTCTAAATGGAACTGTAATAGAGGGAGTTTATATGCGGTAGTCAGAGGAGTACGAACAAAAAGTCAATCTATAGCTTGAAACAATTGCTAATTTCAAACGCACTATACCAGGCAAAAAGTGCCTGTTACAGACTATATATTGATTTGAGAAACCTGAAAACTTGGTCTTCCTGATATTTTACTACATACCCTCCAGTTGTGGCATATACGTCTCCTCTTTCAAGGTTCCATTTCGAAATGCAGTTTTGACATCCATCTGATAAAATTGCAGAAAGAGCTGTGCAACTACCGCCAACATCATCACTGAAAATTTGACTACCGAAGCAAAAGCTTCTTCATAGTCAATTGCCGGCTTTTGCAGATGTCCATGGGCAACTAGTGTCGTAATTCTACTTGGACTTTCCGTAAATATTCAGGTTCCATTCTTAATATGGCCCACGAACTCTACCACACAGTTCTTTCTCAACTTTCTTGTCTCTGTTGAATCCATTTGCTTGTTTTTACAATAGCGGGACCGTGTTCACTTTATATTGTTGCTGATAACGAGCTATTATTCAGGTCTTTACTTTCAATATCATGTTTATATGAGACAAGAATTATTTCAGCGCTATGTCTTAACCAACATGATATCGATAATGGCTACAATAAAGCTTCTCTTCACAGTGGGGACTGTGACGGCAAGATATTTGCTTGGGATCTGAGAAGCCATGAAAAGCTCGGCGAATGGCAACTAGAAACACACGGCAGCGCGATTAGTCACATTTTTGCTGACTTCAAGGGCACTATTGTGGCAAGAGATGACAACAGCAATATATACTATAAGGATGCAATTAGCGAGGACTTCACTCTGATGATTGCCAATGGACTGGGTCTGCATCGTCCGCGATGGCATGTCAAGCCCTACGGCTATATCTTTGAAGTGGACTTCGCTGCAGGGTTCTGCATTATTGGCACACGCAATGAGATCATGAGGTACGACATGAACACAAAACTAGACAGAGTCCCCAGATGGCCATCACAAAGTCTAAGGCTCAATCAGGCTCTTGGAAAGGCGGAGGAACTGTGGCTTGGCTATTCATCGATCGACGAGACGGCTCTTCTTTCATACGAAAAGTCACTCCCTGGTGGTGATGCATGCTTAGGTACAGTGCGAGTTCCGACGGGCGAGATCATAGTGTTTGACATTCGTCAGCGGACAAATGGCCAATTCTTGAAGCCATTGACCATCATTCAAGGTGAGCTTTTAAATCTTGAACCTCGTTTCGGTGTCAGTTCAGTTGTGAATAACTCTCTCGTGGTCATGGTTGGCTTCCCTCTGTTGTCGGAAATTGGGCGTGTTCTTGTGTATGATGCTCTCACTGGAACCAAACTTCGCAGTCTAACGCCTGTGCTCCCTGGAAAGATGAACTTTTTACAGCTCAAAATATATAGGGTTGACATTGCTAAGCTGGATCACGATCCTGGCGTTGCTGTGTGTGCTTTTTCTATTAAAAACAGAATACGGTGCTTTTGTTATGGAAATGCGCCTTCATACGACCTGGCAGCGCTTAAAAGAGCCGCCGTA
>JAKTTT010000073.1:0-97530 GCA_030581615.1 Alloascoidea africana | reverse complement strand
GAAAAGTCCCAACGACGAAAGATGGTCAGCAAATAAAAGGCATGCACCCGCTGGCTTTCTCTTGATCACAGTTTTATTTGGTATCATCTCTTTGGCAAGCCACATGCTTGCATTGGCCTTTCTAAACTCGGCAGAAGAAGTCGTCATTGTGCCAAATCCGTTATCAAGGATTAATTTCGTTTATCAGATGGTTAGGGGGGGGTCTCTAGCGAATGCAATACTAGGTACTGACGACTACGCATGGAGTCAGTTTGCTGACTACAGCACTGAAGAAGGAATTTTGGGACAGCCTCCTGAACGTATCAACAAGAACTTTGGCTTGAATGACATTGCACTGGGAATCTCTAGCAAGAATCTCGCAAAAATGATCTCGGGCGGAATCCAGGCCGACCCGATCTATACGAACCTAACCGCCCAGAGCATTGCCAGTACCATACTCAGTTCCTACTATACTGAAGATGGCACGTTTTTGACCCTAGGTCCTAAAGTTAGATTGAAAGGATACACCGAAACGTACGACTTAGTTCATGTCCCAATTTACCGTATGCCCAAAGGTACATACTCTTCTTATATTACTGAGATAGTTGATAAGAATAACAATACCAGGAACTGCCTCGTCAGGGACAAACTGGAAAACGTCGAACCCCTGAATAGTGATTTTATTAACGAAACTCTTGATCCTTTTCCAAGGCTCATTAAACTAAATATGACACTGAAAGGCAACAATTCCGCCATCACCCCACAGAATGCAGTCATTTTGAAATCAACGCATTTCCCCCAAGGGAAAGCTATTGTTGATTTGATATATGGGATGCCGACTGTTACAGACTCAACCAGGCAAGACCCCTACTCGTGGATGAACCTCATAGAAAAATCCTACTTTGATATCTTAAAGACTTCTGAGGACAGATTCTTTACGTCTCCTGCCACCAAGATTTGTGGGACATTTTTAACGGACGATGTTGTTTCTTGTTCAGACTATAGTGTTGCAAAAAACCCTCCCACCGCAGTTGGATACCGCTTCACTTGGATTCATGAGATGACTCCAATTAATGTGCTAAGTTCGGATATCTCTTACACGCCTAATTCTAAAAACATAGAACTCTACTTCACAAGACCAAACGTTACAGGAAATTTGAAGTATTTTGTAAGGGATAACGATTATGGAGACGGCCATTATATCGTTTATGACCTTCCAAACTCTGTCTTCGTAACGATGATTGTCCTTATTTTACTTGCACTTCTATCTCTTCCCTTTTGGGGCAGAACTTCCAAAACAGCTAGTGTGTTGTTTGTTGTGAATCAGATTCCAACAGGATCGTCCCGCACTTGGCTGGAAAACGTTTTTCACCAGAGCCAGGCTAGTAAATAACACTGGGGTATTTTTGGAGTTTCATTTCCATTGTTCTTAATATATCAAAAACTCCCTGGTTGTTGGTACTTTTCTCCGACACTCCACCAACAAAGTCATTGAGCAATAGGATGCCATAATAGAAGGAACAAACATTAAGCACTAAATTTCCATTCAATAATTATACATTTCTATGTTGCTAGATCTTAATGGCTAGTTAATACATAATTCTAAATTCCTTTGTCATCTAGAGTATGGCAATAGATTCAACACAAGATCGGTTTATTATGTTACGAAATGCAATTATCACAGTTTCACTTTTGGACTTGAAATTAGCGCCTAGCCTTGCCACACTATTTAAACATCCGTACTCCTTTTGCCTGTGCACTCTGAAACTTTAGAAAGCCGTACACTTTTCTCGCTTGGCAACAGCTTTTCCTAACTTCGTCTACGATGGAAAGCAGAGCAACCAGCAAAACCGGCCCCATTTTGACGCTTTTCTACGCTCCAATCTTTTAACAATCAGCCAATATTGTTATTTTACCCGGCCATGATTATTATATCCCACGTGATGATTGTACTTTGCTGATTCGTACACCCATACATCTCGCTAAAAAAGAAGAAGGAGATGAGGCCAAAAATGCACTCAAGAGCAAGATAAGGAGGAACAAGGACATGAGAGACTCGATGGACACGATACGACAATCGCCATCGTCTCAATCCCTTGCACAGTCTCAAACGCTGTGCCAACCACAGTTTTACTATGAGAATAATGACAATATTCAATACAATCAGGACACGGCTGGCATTGGGGATGGGATGATGGAACGGCCATTGAAATTAGCCTACAAAATCTCATTCTGTGTGCATTTGCTATCTTTGTTCTTTTGCATTTCTGCTGTTTATATACCACGATGGATTACCGTTTTTTCATTTGATTCCAAGGATAGCAGTACTGGGGTGAAGGTTTCTTACGGACTCCATGAAAAGTGCACGTTTCCTATAGGCAAGAGTGACACCAGCTCTGGCTTTGAAATTGGGAGCCCGACTGCTGTTAATGATAACGATATGATCCCTTTGGGATCTCGTGCTCCTTCGTTTCTGATCATGGATAAAATGATACAAGATCAAATGCAGGGCTTATCACAGACCCTGGAAGAGCAGCAACGATGGATGCCCATCTGTGTTCCATTCCCGCCAGAAAGTGATTGCTCTTCGTCAAGCTCCAATCTGAGCCCAGGTCCAGATCTTGCCCAGAGTGCAATCGATTCTAGCGAGCAGAAAGCTAATCCTAAGTCAAGCATTTCATGTGCTCAGTGGAAAACCGCAGCCTTCGCAATGTACCTCAGTATTCTCATCCAGTCTAGCTGCACAATTGGCCTCACCAGTTCACTTATTTATGGAGGAAAGAAGCCGTTTTTAAACGGCTGGAAGATCATTGTTGCATTGGGCATATTAAGTCTGGTTATAGAGCTTGTTACTCTTTTGCAATTCATGACCTTTTTGGATCAGTTAGAAAAGCATCATCGGCAATCGCTGAGTGAGCAGACGTTTCCTCTAGCACAGCTAACAGATAATTATTCAGGACATTTCCAGTATTGGAGATTTGGAAAGTCTTGGTTTCTTACCCTTTTTGCAATAGTCATTTCGAGCTTTGCTGATTTTGGTGTGGCTATTGTAGGGTGTATGACCCCAATTTTTTATGACTATTATGATGAAGATGAGTACGAGGTTTATTATGATGATGTTTATTGACCTCTGGCATTACTTTCTCAATTCAATGCAGTTTTGTTTGTCTTTGGTTTGTTTGTATTGTGTGCTTCCGTTATATCTTATTTTGCACTTGTCGATCAATCAAGTACGCCTATTTTGCTATAAAAGTATTGTGCAATTGGCTTCATATGTTCTGATTTTTTTGCCCTTCCTAGTTTAATTTCATTTTGATAGCGCCTGTGAGCCGAACAAGGAAAAAGGCTAGGGGGTAACGTCTACTATTTTTTTTCCCCTTTCTACTTAATAGCACACACATAGGCATTATAATTTCATCCGTTTAATTTGCTTAAAATTGGAGAAACAGTTTATTCTTCATTTATTTATTCCTGTCTTGATGCGATATTTTGACTCGATATTATAAAGAAATTGCTATACCAGGCATTCAGTAAAAACTAGAAGATGATTATGATAAAAAAATTAAGAAGTAAACAAGCTAGACATTTGAACAAGAATAAGCTAGCGAGAAGTCTATTTTCACAGTTGCTGGGCAAGATATAAAATCAACAAAAAAGTGCACTAAAAACAAAGGAGTTGAAACACAGAAAAGACAAATACACGCAAAACACCATCAAGACAAGAAGACACAGATACAAAAACATGTCATAAAAGATAAACAAACAGAGGGAAGGAAAGAAAAGATAGAGAGAATGTAACAGATGCAGCTTCCACTACCAATTCGATGATCATTATAGAAACAAGAGATTATGTATAAGTTGAAAAAAACGTTAAGAGAGCACTTCTCTGGATTACCAATTGGATTTTGAAAAAACCATCAAAGTGCTGCTCTGTCGAACAAAACGTAGAGAAGAAGGATCAACAAATGTTTAAGTAATAGAATCTCTCTGAAATAAATTTGAGGAAACTGAAAGTGAAACATATCAAGTCTTGATATGAAGGAACTTAACTGTTTAAAAAGATTGAAATGGTTTTACCTTTCTCAAAGTAATCAATTATCACCCTCAGAGTCAATCGCGAAGACTATAAGTTTCTTCTTCCCTCTCCTGTCGACTTGAATGGCATCTCTTAGAGTTTCATCGTCAAATAGGAAACAGTATTCCATAGTTGACGAATTCTCATTTCGATACCTCAGCGTCAGGTTATCGGTACTCAGTCTGTTATATATCTTTGAAGCGATTTCAGTTAAGGAGGCAGAGACGGGTGATTTGAAAGCAATTATGTTGTCTTCATAATGTACTTTGACCTTTATTGTTTGCTCTTCGGATGCTTGCTGCTTGGCCTTTTCTCGGCTGTTCCTAGGAGATGTTGTTGGAACTATATGATGCTGGTAATGGTTCAAACCATGAAAGTTATCAATAGATAGCTTATTGTTCATCAGGTCTTTACGTAAATAACAGGATGGTGCAGTTGATCCTAAGCTCAGAGGAGTAACAGGCGAGAATGCTTCGCTAGATGGTGAGCTTGAAGAAATAGAAGTGTCCAGTGACATGATAGATCCCGAGCTATCTGTTGAATCATGGGGACTTCTCGCGGTTAAATTGCTATCGTTTGATGATTTTTCACTAAGTGTCCGATCCGAATCAGTGCCTTCTCGTCCTATTGCAACCGCAGTCTGATCTACTCCTGCTTCTTCTATGTTGGTGCCGCTTTGTATATGTGCAGACTCAAGCGCTGTGTCTGGCTTGAACTCCATGTCGCCTTCTCGCATATCAAACCATTCAAGTATTAGGTCACAGCATGATATATTCGAAGGAGCATTGATAAGCTTCTTCAGGTAACAGTCTAAATCGATTCTTCTCTGAGTAGCCACCGTTTCATTGAAAGTAGTACAGGGCCCTGGTACCCGGGGTATCACTCGATTCTGCTCCTTCCTCGTCATCGATTCCTTTGGAAACCTGTCGTAAAGTTTGGTTTGCAGCTCGTAGAAGTCTTGGTAGGTCCGCCATAACCTCCGAGTCGTGCTATCCGAGAGTTCGCATGTAACAAGATACCAGTATTTGCCTTTCCTAAAGATGTAGCTTTCAACTGTAGCGAGAACAATAACTGGCTCCTCCCATACCTGCGATAGCCTTATTATATCAGTTTTCGATGACTTTCTTGGAGCCAATGTCTGGTCACTAGACTTTTGCGTGGTGTTGTATCCTGACTTTGTACCCACTGGAACTGGGTTCTTCAGCAGCGGAATGGCGGATTCCTCTTGATGTATAACGCCTTTCTGCCAACTTTCAAGATCCGGAATCGCAGCGTTTCTGATAAACTCAAATTCGTTATCTTTTGATATCAGCATGTTTCTCAGAAAATCAAACAGCTGGATATAGGATACGGGGATGAAGCCTGGGTCGCCCAACCGTCCTATAGGCTTTGCTAAGAACCACTCGTAATTCACATGTGCACAGATCGTTATATGTTCACCAGGCTCTGCTGAAAGCTCACCTTCCTGTTCCCCCGAGAAAGCATATTTTACTATTCCAATGACGCCTAGCTTGTTTGTCGTTGCGCTAGTGCCCACTTGACTGAGTGCAATAGGACTGGTATTGGAACCGGTTCGTGGGCTGCCTCCAACAACGTTTATCGGGCCGGAAAGAGTATGCTTCTGTATAGGCATCGTTCTGACCATTTGAAGAGATGTGTATGGCTTTGGGGCTGTTCGCTGTAGGCTGCTATAGTATAAATCCTAGGCCAGCTCTTACAAAATCCGTCTATATGGGCTCGGATGTTGGCGTGGGTTGGAAAAAGAAGGGGCAAAAAGGGGAAACAGGCGATATGGGAAGGTATAAGTAAAAAGGGTATATTGAAGATGGACTTGTTTATTATTAATTGCATTCTATCCCTTTGCTGTTGTTTTTTACCTTTACCTTTACTATTGCTTGCACACACGCCTTGAATGATGGCGGCTGCAGCACACCCCAATTATTATAGTGAATATGCGGGCGATGGTTTGTAAAGTATGGAGCATACCACTCACAAGCCAGATAGACGGTAAAATGTGCCTTTATCGTGTGCCTGAGTGCCCATGTGTATATTATCGGGCCTCTTAGTTCTAGTTTCGCCTTTTTTGTCAGTGCTGTATGGGTCAGTGGTGGAACCTCGGATAAGATCTGGTCACCGAACTCTCATGGGTCTGACCATGTCGCCCACCTCCAATAAAGTTGGTCGGGAACATACTCTAGAAGCTTTAACAACAATATAGGCAAGCTCGCCAGCACATACAGCGGGTGAGATGGGGAGTGAAATACAGGTTGCTACTAATTAAGTATGCGGCTGATTGTCCTTGGGCTCATTTCGCTTGTAAGCCGTTGTCTACCATCATAGGCTTTTTCCCCTTTTGTTCTGTTTTGGCGGCTACAAAAAGACTTGATGGTATTATAAATACTCACGGAAAGGATAAGATGCCTTGAGCCTATGGTGCTAGCGTCGATGGGCTAACACTAACTTGTAATAAAGCATTTGGTTGATCCGCCCCGGATGAACTCTTTAATTTTATTTTTATTGAACATACTATATTCCAGGGTCCTCCTAGCGGGAATTTATATAATCGCCTCTTCTTAGTTTATAAGGGAAGAGAGTTGATCAACTGGAAGATCTTCAAGGCTGTTGTTTCTTCCACTCCGCTCCGAACTTATCATTCTGTGGGGCCTTACAGAATTATTTATTATTAGGAATAACATGCTGTATGACTTGAAGGCCCCAATGACCTTTTTCGGGTTTCATTTGCTTGTCTATCGCTGACATCTAGAACAAGCTTGTTCTTTGATCCTAGAACAATATGTGGCTAATCGCTTCCCTGAAGATGAAAGATGGATCAGAGGAGACAGTAATGCACACACCACGTTGTTAATGCTCCACTCATCCTATTGTGTTAGGAGGAGAATGTTCGTTTGTATTTACGCTTTCTTTCGTTGGACCTACTTGAACTTTCTATTTCAATGTATGGACCAGACCTGTTAGTCCCCTGTGGATTGATTTGCCTTCTTCCAATGCTCATCATCTGGGTGTTTTGTTCCTGTGATCAGAGCGCTTAATCTAACTGGTTTCATGATCCTTACTCGCTCACCTTGGGATATATTATGTGGGTAGAAAAATCCTGCGTATGCAATGTGGACTAAATTAGTTTCTCTTTTCCGCCAACTCTCAATTATTCTTATTTCAGTAGATTTAAGTCGCTGAACTTATTATTCTACCGTCAAGCTTTCACCTTTGTGCACCTTTTCTCTCTCATACACAGAAGAATTCTGCTTTTAGCCAGGAATAGGAATTAACCGTTAAGCTTCATAAAACATTTGAATTCAGATACTATCTTGTTTCGTAGCCTGAACTCGCACACAAAATCAGATAAGCAGGTGCACAGGAACTAGACTAAAAATGGTTTAGGTAATTGCGTTTGCGGAGGTTTGCAGCATACCATTACCAAGGCTTCGACAGACAGGGGCCTGCCAAATCTTCAAAGATACGCCTTGGTATTACTTTATCTAATCCGGCAGTAAACCTTTATATTCAATACAATAGTAATCTATAATTAAAAGAAAAAGTAAAACTTTGAGCCTCTTGTGTAACTGATGCTTATTTCCATAGCAAAGTGGTTAAGAAATGCCAATATAACCTCTGATAATAGCTCCACAATGGTTTGATTCAGGATAATTTATCTTGATTGGTCGGAAAACAGTTGAAATTTGTTCTCTTTATCTAAGGCTTCTTTTTACTGTGGATATCCAGGTTTTCAAATTAAAAACTAACAAAGTGTTTTTTACATCAACGCATAGCCTTGTTTAAGTGGATAAAGTGAGTTGCATCTTGATACTTGGAGTACACTTTCAGATTTTACTTGGTTGGATTCAGTTCAGCAACAGAAAACTGTATAGAACAATAAACGAAAAGAAATGATGTAACACATTTCTCACATAGCGCAATACCTTGAATTTCTGAAACGATTAATTTCTTTCAATCAATTGAGAAACGACATTGAAAACAAGAAACTGTCAATTCATGAAGCATAACGCATCTTTTTTCTTTTATTTGACGTGGTCTATGCTGGTTCTTTCAAGTTACAAAGAGATTCTACGTCTATACACAAGAACAGGCGATTAATTCTACCGTTGTTTGAACATTGAATTGGAATCTTTCAAATTATTCAGCCTGTTGCCTATATCGTGTTTTTATCAAACAACATCGTTGGTTATCCAGAAGTAGCCATTATAAAACCGTTTGAATTCTAATACACTAGCCCGACAATTGCTTTAAAAAAAGGTCATCAATGTTTCAGGTCTCAGATTCACTCTGATAGGCCAGCTTGAACCGACTCTCAGCCTAGTTTTTCAATACTCCAAACGTTTTAGATGTTCCTATTCTTTGAATCCTGCGTGTTTTGGTTTACTGTTGTTCATTGAAAAGGGAATCTTTGCTATTGTCATCATCTATAAAATAGCTCATTCTTTTGCATGCGGTCTGGGATATTGCAATAGCTTGCAATACAAAACACCACATACAATAAAGGAAAAGGTGATGACAAATGTTTCACATTCAAACTGCTTAGGAACAACAACCGACTCGACCGTCGCGTTCGGTTATCACCGTTAGAACGGGTTGGTGGTATGATCAATTGTATTATCATAGGCTCAAAAGTTCCCTGACTCACTGGCGTGAAACCTTTACCAAACCTGGCCAGGTCGAGTCACTTTCTTTTTGGCTAGAACTATGGAATTCTAGATGAGGCGCAGAAGTTCAGTAAACGCGTGGATTCTAGAAGTGGACATCAGCAAGACTGTCTACATTTGAAGAGCACAATTCTAGTCTATATCCGGTAACCTACACTGTCTGATAGATATAGTACTTAACCCGTTGAATGACGATAGCTTACCAAGACTGGGTAAGAGTGTAATGGCATCGGCTTGTGATAGTCACCAACCACAGGTCTCCAGCTACAAAAGTAGTTTGTATCCTTCAAGCGAATCTGCCCAAAAATCCTAACCTTGGCATCAAATGCCTCGATTTTGATTGTTCAGAATTATTGTAAAAGGATAAACTCATAAAAGAATATTGTTCTCCTTCTAGCCATTTGTGCATTTCAATCAAATAGAGGAAAATTGATCGTGCTTGGTATTCCAGAAGTGAGTAAATATGTGAAGAAGAGAAAGATCAAAGGGGCTGATGGAAAATTTTGTAGGAAGTGTCATCATGTTACCCGGTCAAAACAGCTGCTAGACCTTTCCTCCTGAAATCGGTTTCTTGGGAAGCTACAAACCCCCAATGGAGATAAAATTACGATTATCTGTCGCTTCATGATCTGGAATTGTGGTATTCAGATCTGAAAAGGGTGTTCCAAGTAATTAAACGTTACAATGTTAATAGCCTTTTTATTATGGTTTTTAATGGTTGAATTTTAGATCAAGGATGTAATCACTTTCTCAATATTTCGGTCTCGAGGTCAATAAGAATAGGTTCCTATTGAACTAATAGCTTGTATGAATCTTTTGTTGTGTCCCATCAATTGATTGATTCTGGATGGGTGTAAAAGACAAAGCACTTGTAGCTATAAAAATAAGCTTTCCAATCACAAGATACACAAGTCGACAAAGCCGGATAAACAAACAGATTATGAATCATTCTATGGAACTTAAGGGAATTATCACTAGAGCCATTCTTTTTCTTTTTCTTTTGGCGCGGGGAAGGTTTGTAGCTTTTAGTCAACCTTGCCAATGTGTTGTTGATGATATCAAGTACTTTCTGCAGGAAATCGTCACCCTGAACATCAAAACTTTTATTTCTATTTCCAATTTTTTGTAATAGTAGGTTTACTCAGAATGAACCAATGGAAGAGTTTCCCCGTTTGCACAAGTGATGTCCTAATGGTCAACGCCCTATGCGCTAAGAGACATCTTTGGTCGGAAAGGACACGTCCGGAAGGATTGTTGGCACTTAGGATGTCTTACAAAGCAGAAAGGTAATCGATCAAGATGGCTATTAAGGGTAATTGATGGTCTTGCTTGGATCTTGACTTAATCGGATCTTAGTAAAAGATGGGTGTACAGGGTAGTTTGTTGTTAATTCTAGAAAAGGTTAAACAGTCCGGTCATTCTTTATCAGTCTTAACTACTTGTTACTGATTACTAGATAGTCTGGTTTTTGTCAAAGAATAAAAGAGTTCACCGAGCTAGCCGTCAGAATTTGAAGCTACGTTTGATATCTCAGAGAATGTGCAAGAATATGGGAGTTGAAAAGAGGCCTGTGCATAAGCCAAATCTCAAAACTTTATCGTTTCCTTTCGTTAAGATTAGACCGCGCGTTTGTAATATTTATGGACGGAAGTATTCTGTATTAGATTCAACAGAAGTAAAGTGAATTCTCGGTTAACTTCTACCGTTAATTTACTAGATCATGTCGCAGTTCTTACCTTTCATTGTTAGAGATTTCTGGTATACAATGTAATTAGGGTGTCTGGGTGCTCAAAAGGCATAGATACAGTCTAAGATTTGATTTTTTTCATGACTATACAGCAAAAAATATGTGAATTCAATTTTTATTTTTGAAGCAGTGACAACTTGAGATGCAAAAAGGTTAAGAGTGTAGGGAATACAGATGATTTTGTTGAAAGATCAGGTGAAAATAAAGGCATTCTATTTATAATAATAAATGATAATAATCAAGTAAAGCGACCCTTGCTTAAAGTGTGTATGTTCCACCAGCTACGTTTCAAGGCATTGTCTGTGATCCTGAGTCCAAAGCTCACTTGATGGCAAATCTTTGGCCATCGAGTTTAGTGGTCACAATGACAAAAGAATCAAACAGTAGAGGTACCAAATAAGTTTCTAAGATTTGGAAGTCTCTGCAACATAAAAATAGCAGGGCGATGATATAACAGAGCGAATAAAAAGGGGAAAATAATGACAGAGATGAAACAAGCTTGTAACCGTATATTTATCAATTGTCAAAAATGAGGTGATAGGAATGGCAAAAACATGAATAGCAAGATTGAAAATGGGTGTTGCCAGTAAATCAAATAACCTCGTTTCTTTCTTTTCCTGTTGTTTTCTTTCAAAGAATAACATAGTTGCCCCCAGTAATTTCAAAAACAAAATGTCAAAGTATGTAAAGAGTCTATCTGCCAAACATAAACGGGAGAGGAAGAATCCTTTTCGTCCAAAAGATGATCAAGTTTTGAGCCTTAGGGAATGGAGGAAAAAAGGGGTAGAAATTGAAACAAATATTCATCTTCTAAAACGTTTATTCCCTAGGGTTAAGATGAAAAAGGAAAATGGTGAGTGCAACAGCAGTTAATCATGCTTGAACTTTTTTACTCTTTCGAAAAAGAGCTCTAAATCCAGATCTTCTTGAGGACGATTTGCATTGCGGTGCGTTCGGCTTGATCTTTGAGTCCGGCTCAAATGACAAAGAAGCATATCGATCGTATGGGTCCTCCTCATCTGTTCCTAGAGAGCTCTCACTATCAGTGCGTATTGCTCTTTCATCTGAGTGGTTGTAAACATTTTGACGAAGACCATCTGAATTCACTTTTTCAAGATCTGCCACAAACCTGCTTCTACCATCGGAAGGGTGGTGTGTTCTGATGTGAAGCTCTCGAGGTTCCAGATTCTGCGGAGTTGCAGGAGACAAGTCCAATTTGGGCGGGAAGGCTGAAATATTTGTTTTAGTGCCAATCTTAGGAGATCCGTTCATACTGTTGATAGAGTGATTTGTCGTGGAAGAAGTTTGTGACCCCAATGAGATTCTATCCTCATCCTCTGTTTCTGTCGTGTAAGCGCCTGAACTAAGGGAGCTCTGTCTCCTATTCCTGTTGGAAATAGCGCTGGTTGCATTATTTATGGTAGAATCTATACTGATAACGCTGTTGTTATGGGCTCCAGACCTGCTGTTCCGAGCTATCATTTGTGATCTTCTGTAACCTGTATTTTGAGAAGGAGCCCTTGATATCACATAATTACTGGCAGGCTGTTCAAATGTTGTTTTAGAAGCGATACGTCTAACGTCAACTGATGATGGTAAAGGATTAAAAGTAGAACCCGAAGATGTAAAAGAAGGAGCTCTTGAATACTGTGCGCAAGATCCCATTGGACTATATGTGTTGGAACTAAAGATAGACCTGCTATCATTGTAACTACTTCCATAGCCGCCATACTCTTGAGACTGTCTAAAGGATGAGCCTGCCATGGATCCTCCACCAGTGGAATAAACAGGTGACCCTATAGAAGAGTAGTTTAGATAGTTGGGAGTGCTCTTGACACTGTTGTAGCTGTGATGGGCAGAATAATTAGCAGAAGACACTGTGCTGTTCAAACTGTTTCTGCCTTGGCCAGTGGCACTAGAGCTTCTGACGCTTCTTTCTCGCGCGCGTTGTAGTCTCCAAGACATACTTGGGGTACGGGAATCCGCTCTTGCTCGACCTCTTGTTTCTTGTTCAGGTGAGCTAGACATACTGAAAATGCCGGGGTAGAAAGAGAGTAAGCTTTTGTGTTTGTTGTTTTAAAGAGAGAGATCGTTTGAAATTGTTTTCGAAGTGAAATGGGAACGCGTATATGGGAGAGGGAACAGACAAGAAGAAAAGGAACAGGCGATAGAGGAAATACCCCAGACTATATAATAATCCTGGTCTGTGCGACACAATCCTCCGTTGGTATTATAAATAAGTGAAGATGTGGTGTGCTATATGCTAACCGCCCACGCCGTGGAGTTGGATTTTTTGTTTGGGCGCACCGTCACGGACGGAAACGCTCAGAGAGAATGCACCGTCATGCAGAGCCGGCCAGCAGCGCATATGCACGAGACGACACAAAGGGAAATATGTGATTCCCTATAGGGAAGATATGCGAAACCTCCCACGCGTCGCATTGCCCTATGGGGCATCAATGGGTTTTTTTTCCAATGAGGATTTGAGTGGCCTTTTTTTGTGAATGTTGTGGATATTTTAGAAAGCGCTATGCGAGAGACAAATCACTTTTCAATTGATCTTTCCCTTTCTCATGCTGATTGTATTATGCTCGTAAAAAGACTTTTGCTATTGGTACTGTACATGCACGACAAAAAAAGAAGGCGTCAGTACTAATTAATTAATCTTCAGGGGAGGAGTCAAAACAATTCTATAACAGTGCAAAAAAAAAAAAAACGGTATAACTTTGTTTGCTCACTGATTTTTTCAAGAATGAGCTTTTTATCAACTACTAATATCGGTCTCAAAATCACGATATTTGGAGAATAGAAAGTTTTGCGATACTATTTTCATCCAAAGATGTTTCTCATTTATAGACAGCAAAACAAAAAGGTGCGATAAGTCTTTGTGCAAATTTTTTTTATTATTATTTGTAGATCTCACCAGATGTATCTTTGTTTTCGTCCTAACATATTTGCTGAGTTTATTTTGGCAGCTTCTTCCGGCTTTTTGAGATTTGCGGAGATCTTCATACTGAAGAGAGGTATATACTGTAGAATAAACAATATACTTTCTAATTTTTAAGCGAATAAATTTTGTTCTAGGTGAATGTTTGTTTATTTTATTCATTCACTTGGGTTGTTTTCATTTTGGTTTTGTAAATGTCACTTGGTTAGAAAGTGGATGTGATTCTCAACTTTCAAACCATGGCTGTTTAGTGGAATTTGTTCAGGTCGTTGTTCCTGACTCCACTTGAACGTTCATCAAGACCTTTGTTCTCCTGGCAGAGACACACACACAGATTTTGGTTCCAAATCAATACTCTTTGGATTGCAAGTCAATGATGATAACAACTCCAAGCCTCAACTGATATCGCGGAATTTCTTTCTCTCAATTATTTTACCCAAGAACAGTGCTTTCTTTATATATTTGGTGACTTGTTCAAACTATTGTAGAGGGGTCCCGTTTTCACTATCCAAAGTGTTGATGCTATACGGAAGAATAAAAATAAAGATACGAGATCTTGGCTATGCAAGAATAGATATGGTAGAACACTCAACCGTCACGTCCCCTATGTACTAACACTCTATTTGGAAGCGAGATGCTGCAAGCATACCACATACCGGAAAAAGTTTAGCCGACTCATTATTTTGCGATTTCCCATCACTCAACCGACGGCATAACAGGAACAAAGTTGAATGAATACACGTTCCAGATACTGAATTACCATACGGCTTCATCTCTATGTGGAGAGATGGTGGAGAGGAGTACACTCTAGAAGTTTAAAAAATGCTTAATAATGACAGATAACTAACATTCAATAATCTTCTATGAGATAAACATCTCCCGGCATTGAAAGAAATCACACATCACCTTTTTTTCTTTCCTCTGTTTTGAACAATATGATGTGAAAATAGCGATGATGGCCAGTTTTTGAAACAAAATTCTAAGACCTGACCTGAATAATCAGACCATTGGTACAATCAAGGAAGAGAAATAAGATGATGTTGGAAGTTAGAGGATGGTAAAGTAGAAGGTTTTTGTATTAGACGGTTTTTGAAATATAAAGCGATTTCTATTTCGTCAACGTGTTGTGTCTGATAGATAACGCTTGTGATGCAAGTTACAATGCAAGAGTTGTTCTAATACTCGTGAATTATGGTGATTGTGATGGTAATGATAGCAATGATGTAGCGAACAATGAATACAAAAAGTTTTACCAAGGATGAAAAATGACTCTCTTAGTAACACAAGATATATATCGGAGAATCTTGGCTATTGTGTGATGAAAAGTTTTCAATTTTGTACCCCATGTGAATGTGGTAGTTAGTATCACCAAGATTTAGAAAATCCTTAAACGTTGCCTGTTACAGATCTTTTTTTTTTTTTCACTTTCAAGAGCGGATAATTTTTACTTTGATTTGGATCTAGATCTAGATCTAGATCTCTAGTTGATTAAAGAATATAACGATCCCCCAAGTTTATCTTGTACTGATCGATTGGTTACTGTTTGTTACGTTTCTAACTTTAAAAATCATATAGTTAGTTACAAGTTTAGCTGTGCCAATAGTGAGACAACTTTGCAGCGAGACAACCTTTGCATAGGTTACTCTTCTCTTTCTTACTACTCCAATAAAACGACAGTCGATCTTTAGTGAAAAAGAAACTCGAAAAAGATCGAGATATGTTTATAATGGATTAATCAGAGCCCGCTATTTTCAACAAGTTGATGCAAAAGAGAGTGGAACTTGGTTATTTAGAAATGGAGTTATTTGGTGCATAGCTTGATGCTTCGAAGTGCTTGGCTATTCTTTATTTCCCATTCTTTGGGGTTTGTGGTGATGAGTTCTTTTCCATTAGTTGAGTTGAGAGTATAATTCAAAGAAACCCTTGAACTTGTATATATGTTTCGAATGAAAAGTTTCATTTAACTTCAACAACGAGCATATTTCTAGAATTCTCGATCATAAAGTTTCGGCAGCTTTTCCTTTGTTTTGTTTGCCCTTTTGATAGATACTTTTTACACCCCGATTATTCGTGACAGCTTGCACTGCATGAGGATAAGGCAAGTTAATGTCTCTCAAAACTCATTTGAATTTCCGATGTGGAATTGGTTTTTGTATTATACTAAAAGAGAATACCATACCAGTAATATTTTTCTCGACTCAACTTAAATAAACATAGTTTTTTGCAATGATACAAACACTCTTTTTTATAAAATGATTCTAAAGTGTAAAGGAGATAAATCAGGAAGAGACATAAATGCCAAGAATAAAAGGATTTGTTTGTTAATGTCGAGCTTTTTTGGAGAAAAGAGCTGTTTTGATCGTTTTATGTTCTATGACCTTGTTTTTCCATTTTTTGCGGGATATCAGCATGGAAACTTAAGCATTTATGAATCAAAACTAAACGAGGATTATGGAAGATTTTCCTCCTGGTTTTCGGTAGTGGGGCTTTAAGGGCCTTGGAAATTAAAAGTACCTTGAATTTTCGCCTCTGGGCACGGCAGCTCCAAACTGGTACCATCTGTGCAAAAAAAAGACAAGTCACGAATTATTCTCCATTACCAAAGATACATTCAATAATTCGTATAGAGAACAATAATTTAATGATAGGTCCCAGTTCAAATTCACCACATGATTCTATTCTAATCTAAAATTTAGACGAGTATTATGAGTAAAAAAAGCTTCATGAATACAGAGATTTTCCGAAATCATTTGCATTATGTGTAAACCTGAGATATCAGGCGTCTTTAAGGAAAAGGTCTACTATCCATAGCAATTTATTTTATTTGTTCATATATTGACCTCTTTAGGGCATGCTACAAGATTATACCCATAAAAAAACCATTAACTCGATATTAACAATACCCAATTTAAAAAGATAAGAAGCTAGAGATATGAGGCCTAAATTTTCTCTGTATCATATTTATCAACCACAAAGCCATTTTCAACTGAGAGCCACCTTCTTAACAATTGGAAATTGAAAACATACACACATATACAATAATTTCTTCTATTTTATCATCTAGACCCTCTGTAGTAGAGCTCCGGGTTCTGTTTTCATGCAATCAGGTACTTCACCATTATAAATATATAACATATAGAGGACTTTTTAAAACTACATCTCAATCTCAGTCGCTCTCAACCAACATTCATCCCCAGCAGGACGTGTTGTATACATGTCGCATGGCCGCATGCAACTGTCATAGTCAATACCATCAACCAATTCTGTTGAGAAACGAGAATAAATCGCGGCCATTGCCAGTTTCATCTCTTCTTGTGCGAGATGGAGTCCAAGACACATTCTAATCCCAGCTCCAAAGACAAAAATATGTCTTGTCATTTCGCGCATCTCCTCGCTTTCTGGTGGATACTGAAGCCAGCGCTCGGGATTAAAAGTGTCTGGATCGGGAAACACTTTTGGATCACGCTGGATGGAATACGGCTGCATGGAGATGACTGTTCCGGGAGGTAGAAAAACTGAATCCCCAGTCTTCTTGTCATGCCAGGTGAGTCCTGTTTTGGGTACTACTCTTGGTTCGGCTCCTGGGATTGCAGAATAGACACGAAGGGTCTCCTGCAGGACAGCATGGAGGTATGGAAGAGTATCAATATCACTATAAGATGCTGGTGGGTCAAATGAATCCATAGGCTGTTTGCCATAGCGATCGAGAAGCTCTTGTTGCAACTTTCTTTGGTACTTTTTATTCTCTGGCTTAGAAAGAGCCCAGGTCAGATAGGAAAAGGTGATGCCAGTTGTTTCGTGTCCAGCGGCTACGTGATCGGCAAGTTCAGACGCAGCATCCAACTCTGTGATTCCACTCGCGTAAAGGGCCTGGACAATTGAAGGATATCTTTCGGCAGTGGGCTTGTTCGGGACCAAGTTCATGGAACGGATTGCATTCATTGCCTGGTCGAGGTGCCAGGCTTGAGCACGTTCGCTTGCCTTTCGAACAGTTTTCCCAGCAGCCAAGTTCCAGAAGCTAGGCAGAGTTGTTGTCCAAAACCACATGGAGAATTGCTTTCTATATTCAAAAAGAATCCAACGGGCATCATCATCCTCAATCATATGGGAACCGTACTCATCGCCAAATTCAAATGCAGTGATAACGTCCAGAGCCATTGCCCCAAATAGATCGTAGACATTGATTGGCTTTGAGTTTTGTTTCACGCTTCTTTCGTAAATGTACCTTGTGACCTTGGCTATTCTGTCCCTGACCATGGGCTCAATCTTGTCTGAAGAGACATGGGTTTTGGAGTAAACCTTGGTCAGAATCTTTCTTTTGGACTGGTGTGCTTTTTTGCCCAGAGTCGAAAAGGCGTTGAGGCGGTCGTAGTTTCCAAAGTTAGCGTAAAAATCGGACTTGTCAAAGTTACCGCTGATATAGATGTGCTTGATGTAATCAACGTCGTTAACGGCGACCTCGTTGGGGCCCAGACGAACAATCGGTCCGTGCTTCTGGTGAAGCGAATGGGTCAGCGTGTTGCGCTTTTCTGCCCAAGTCATGTACATGATGTAGTACTTTGACAGAGCCCCCAGCTTGGGACCTGGGATCTTCGATAGCGGATGCAAGTAGACGGGGGTCAGGATAAAGTGGTAGACGAGAACCACGGCGAGCGGTGCTAGGACAAGCAGCTTGATGTCGACGCTGAGCAGCAGCTCCTGTATCAGCATGGCGGGCACGATTTTGGACTCAGAGCACTGGCGAGAGAAGAGCCGGACGAGGAGGATCTCCGCGGTCTTTTATACACCCGCGCCGGGACTGTCTCCGGCACGGTCTGGCGATGCCAATGGCACCGGTTCGCGGCTTATCGCCGTTATCGTGGAGGAGGCCCCGTCCGAATGCGGCAGGCCTTTGCGCGTGGGCGACCTGCCGAATCGGGCGCCTGTCTGGGTCTTTCGTACTGCCTCCAGTCCATCCTTCTCCCGTCCCTTTCGTACCAGCTGGACTCCAACTCCATCCCCATGCCCTCGCCAACAGACCCATTGCTCCCGTCCCAGCGGGCCCCGGCCCAGCGCGGCTCCTTTCTCGCGTCCCTCAAGGCCGTTCTGCTCAGCTCCAGCGTCAACGTGCTGCTTGTGTTTGTGCCTCTGGGCATTCTTGCGGGCGTCCTTGAGTGGGCCCCTGTCTTCACGTTTTCGCTCAATTTCATTGCTATAGTCCCGCTCGCAGCCCTGCTGTCCTTCGCCACGGAGGAAATCGCCGTGCACGTCGGCGAGACCGTCGGCGGGCTGCTGAACGCGACCTTCGGCAACGCCGTCGAGCTCATCGTCGCCATCGTGGCCCTCCGGGCTGGCGAGATCCAGATTGTCCAAGCCTCCATGCTGGGCTCCATCCTCTCCAACTTGCTGCTGGTGCTGGGCTGCTGCTTCATCGCAGGCGGCTACAACCGCGTCCAGCAGACCTTCAACCAGACCGTCGCCCAGACCATGTCCTCGCTCATGGCCCTGGCGACCAGCTCGCTGCTGATTCCGGCCGCGTTCCATGCCACGGTCCCTCGCTCGGACGCGAACGAAGATAGCCTCCTGGCCCTGTCCCGCGGCTCCAGCGTTGTGCTCTTGGTCATCTACGTTCTCTATCTAATTTTCCAGCTGAAAACGCATGCAAGCATCTTCAGTCCTCCATCCCAGCTCGAGGGCGAAGAGGAAGAGACTTCTACCCTCAGACCCAGCGAGTCCATCGTCCTTTTGACTCTTGTTACCGTTGTCGTTGCCGTCTGTGCCGAGTACCTCGTCGACTCTATTGACCCCATTGTTGAGGAGTCCGGTCTTTCAAAGACGTTTATTGGTCTCATTCTCCTCCCCATTGTCGGAAATGCTGCAGAACACGTTACGGCAATCTTTGTTGCTCTCAAGGACAAGATGGACCTTGCAATCGGAGTGGCTATCGGCTCCTCCATGCAAATTGCCCTCTTTTTAACCCCTTTCCTTGTCATCCTCGGCTGGATTGTGGACAAGCCAATGAGTCTGTTCTTTTCTACTTTTGAAACTGCAGTTCTCTTTGTATCTGTCTTCATCACAAACTATTTGATTCTAGACGGTGAGAGTAACTGGCTCGAAGGTGCCATGCTTCTTGGAACCTATATCATTATTGCAATTTCATTCTTTTACCTACCGGTTGAAACTGCCGGCCTCTAAACTATTATGAAGTTGTTTTGTATGAAATATGAGAAAAATGTGGGATTTATTAGAGATGGGATAGTGACTTAGCATGGATAGGTAAAATAACGGGAAAAAAAAAACCAGCTTATTCCCACACTCTTTGGCTGGTGAAATAAAATAAAAATTTAAGTATTGTTGTAGTTGAAAAATTATGAAAATAAAGAATAGTCGTTGTAATTCTTATCGTCCCAATTGATCTTTTGTAATACTGTAAAGTCTCTTATTCGAATAATGAAAAGAAGCCTACTCCATCTCCTTAATTGATTTCGAAAAAGCAAGCAATTCGGATAGTAATACACTACACTGTGGCACTTTAGATACAGAGTACTCACAACTAGACTTTTGATGAGATTGTGTTGTGCTATTGACGCTAGGAATGTTGTGCAAGGGCTGAATTTTGAGCTCTCCTGGGAAACCCAGAGTAAGATACTGCGGGTTTCCTCAGAAACTGGCAACCAGCCATTGATTATACAAAACAATCTTCTGTTTCCGCTATGTCCCCGAAACCCAGAGTCGTTCGGGTTCAATGGAAAATCAAACTTCTGAAGAGTTGATTAGTTTTGGACTTTGTAATGATTGCGACGACAAGCCTATCCCAACCTGCCAATCAATTGATTATTCAGAGCGAGGGGTTTGACAATAATAGTGGAAAATACCAATTGGCGGCATGAAATGAGCTAAATCTAAAACTCTCTCGTTGTCAATACCACAACAATAGATAGCCGCTTCTTTCCCCTTTCAACCCACGCATCACATTACTTTGCTAGTGAGATAGCGCTCACAGATGCCAATAGCGATATGGGTTAAGAGGTGCAAAAAGTCAACAATCCAGGAATGAATTGAATCGGCATTCTATTGGCCACAATTCCAGAGCTAGTTGGTGATTCATTCTCTACAACTTGAAAATTACAAGCACTATTTCATGAATATTCTACTGTTTAAAATGAAAATTCATGAGGTTGGCAATTCCTTGTAATCTCAAAATCTGTTCTTTCGTCCAGTTTTAATACTGTACGTTCAAATCTAGCTTAAATCGGTACATGGGAAGCTATTTATAACGTTGGATTTTCAAAATGGAATACACCAATTGAACAACTTTAGTGGGTTAAATAAAAGCTCATCTATATTAAATATAGTGCATACAATACATGGAAACATTATGTTGTCTTTAACGCAAATCTTTCCTCAATCACATTTGCTCCATACTCTTCATATTCCTTCTTGGAGACCCAATCATGATCAAAGCTTCCCAGACTAGATAAAATACTTGCGCCGGTCCAAATCGTCGACTTTCGCTCCATACCACCAGGAGAAGCAGATACTTGAGGTCTGAAATTGTCGAGGAATCGGATCATGTCGCTGTTTACGCGTTCGTAAAGACCCTGGAGTAGAGTAGATCCACCCGTGAAGGTAACATTTTGAAGCAATGTGGAGTAAAGTTCACGGGATCCCTCCGTTTGTTTCAAAACGTTAAGCATCAGATCCGTAAGTCCAAGAGAATCTTGAGGCAGTGAAACGTTGGGGAGAGGGTAAGATAGAGGAACAAAAAGTGGCTCTATCGTGGTTAGCCGCTCCGGACCAAACAGCATGCTATTTCCATCTGGGAATTCAAAAGGTCTCACTGTTCTTAAAACAGGAATCTGAGCAGCCTCCGAAACTTGACTGGTGCTCTCTTTAAACTCGTTGAGAACCTTTTGTGTCTGGTACATGTGATAACTCGACGTTATTCCTTCTATCTGTTTCAGCTTTGTCGTTCCATCTATATCGTTTATACCACCAGATCCATCGGATGTAACCCTTGTATCGACAGCATACCTTGGAGTAATACGGATTCCTCTCGATTCCAAGTGTGTTAGTATGTGAACGTTGAGGAAATCGCCGGCAAATTTTGTATGAGAAGCTCCCTTGTACAGAATATTTCCTTCGAAAACTGGTGTGACACTGGCCACTGCACTTCCAACGTCCACTACAAGAGCAGTTGATTTTCCAAGGCCATAACTGATCAAAAGTTAGTACACCATTCATTCATTAAAAAGAAAAAAGTGAAAAGAGACATACGCTGCGCAAAGGGGATTTTTTAGGATTGAGAATGCTGGAACTTTGAACGTTTCAAAAGCAGCCTCAGCAGCAGAAAGACGGTTTCTTGAAGTGTTCCATAGTTGTTCAGTGGTCGCAAGAGGAAATTCAGAAGGATCAACTTGGAGCCGTTCTTGGAAAGTGTAATCCCAAATCTTCACCATAGCGTCCCAATCCGATACTACGCGCGTATTCCAAATCGATTAGTTCTTGTCACCTTTTTTTTTTTACACAAGTCCACTCTTTGGTACTAAACATACCCAGGCCATCCTGCATTGGACTATAAACCTCCTTTCCTGGAACAGGTTCATCTAACTCCTCGTCGCCAATGTAATGTTTGCCTTGCGCGTCCCTTCCGTAATTCGTTGGAAATACGTGCTTGGGGAGTTCATCGCCGGAGAATCCTGCTCGGGTCCAGGAAGAACCGTTTTCAATCACAATTGAAACAACCTCATCTAGAACAAATCAAATCGAGGTGAGGTGAAAAAACGCGTCAGTTAACTGCTCACCTCCTTAACGGGGGTAATAAAAGCTGTGTGTGTTTGAATCCCAAAGAACGAGATTATTTAACAATAGAACACTTACCGGAATGAGGTGCTCGGTACTGCTGATCAGAGACAGAGGGCATCTTCTTTCGTGATGAAATAGTTAGAGATGGAGAGGTGTGGCTGGGTGAAGCAAAACCTGGTGCCCAGCCATCTCTGTCCTTTGAAGAAATACTGGGCTTGTTCTAAACATACCGCCCGTCTCCAATTCGATTACGACTTTTGATGGACTAATGATCTAGAGAACTACGGAGAGACTTTTATCCATTACATTTTTTTTTTGATTGCCGAGTCCCAGCCGAATATACTCGCTTTTTACGTGGTTATAGAGCCCAGCTCTTCTGAATGCATAACTGTAACACAAGCGCCCTGCTTATGCAATGAGCAGAAGAAACGAAAAGCAAAATACAAATTGTAAAAAACAAAAAAAAAAAAAGTACTGGTAAACAAAAAAAGGAAACAAACAGAAAGAGATTAGGAAATCGTTTCAGGTTGACTGAAGTTTGTGTCCTTGAGTTTTACATAATCCAGAGGCATATGAAGTCATGGAAAAAGAAGAGTATGAAAAGTTACACAACGAGCTGAGAGAGCTCATACAGAAGAAACGATCTTTCGACAGGTCTCTGTTAAAGATTGAAGAAGAAATCGCGGAAAGAGAAAGGATATACCTTCGGGAAAGTGTAAACGGGAATATTGTTAAGGGATTTGATAATTACTTAAAGTCTGGTGGTGGCGGCTCAAATTATCACCATCATGGCACTTCAAGTGGGTCTGCGAATGCCAGCGGTAATGGGAACAGTAGAAGAAAAGCCAGCTTTTCTGAGGAAGATCAGATATTTTCCCTTAGTAGTGCTGCATATCAAAAGGTGAGATAATGTGCAATTTTTTTCTTTTGTTTTTGTTTTAGCTAGACACAATGACGGCTTGGAAGAACGAGCTTTGATGCCCAGGCTCGTATAAGCTGTGATTTACGAGATTTTTCACTAACAGATGCAAACTGTTTAACAGCGACAAGCGGCAAAACTAGAAGGAATTCAATCACAGGGCGCCGAAGAAAGAATCGAAGATTCAAATCCAAATGGCACTCCTGTGAGTTCTACTACAAAATCAAACAAAACAAATGGCAAAAGAGGAGCCAGTCCTAGCGTCTTACCATCTACTGGTCCCGACTCTTCTAGAAGGAGGAAAAGACCAAGACTTGATGCGGATATTGATGATGGTAATGGCAGTGAAAAAGAGCGAAAGTCTCATAAAGGATGAGTTTGTTTGTTAATTTCCCCCCCCCCCCCACTTTTTTCTTTATCGGTTTCCTCAGTTGCACCTTTGATAATGATCCTTGAATTGTATTGTATTATCACGACAATGAAATGAGACAAAAATTGTATTATACTTTTGCTGGCTGGGTGTATAAGGAGTTCATATAGTATCATGATGATTTCTCGATTGTACAAATACACATAATTCCAAAAAAAAAATGCTCATTTCTATTATTTAGGCAAGACAAATAGTTATAAACCAACAACGCCTTTCAATCTATATGAGATCGAACTCTTAGAAGATAGTCATCATTTGTCATCGGCCGAATTCTATCCCGATCGTGGTTCAAAGAATGTGGAGATGGTAATACTAAGCTCGTAGATATTCTACTTAGCAAGGAACCCGCAGTTGGAACCCTTCTAATCTCTTGATTGTCAGCATTGCTCATATGGCTTTGGTTGAAAGCATCTCTTGAAGGAGAAAGTTTTTTGGGAGACTGGTTATCAAAGGCTTCTCCATCTTGATCTGCTTTTGAGCTTATTCCTTTGAAATGACAGGATAGTGGTGTTGCTGGTTGAATACAATTCACGTTTAGTGATTCGGAACCCATGGTATGCCCCTTTTCACCATCCATGCTCTTAATCGAGCCCAAACTCTTCCTGGCACCAGCAAAAATAACCGATTTGCTACTATTTGAACGCGCCAAACCGTGATCTAAAGATGTTACTGGTGAACCAACCAAGCCTATCCCATTATTGTTTTTCTCTCTATTCAGAGTTGGGATTCTCACAATCCTCGAGTCCATTTGCAAATCGGGCTGCTCATCTCTTGTTTCCCAAATGGGGAGCTTTTCGTTTTCTCTATCCATCTCAACAACGTGTAGATGAAGGTAGAAAGGTACCATCATTGCAAAAGCCATACCACCAAGAGCGTTTCCTATTGTAACTGGGATCAACGATCTCCAAATAAAGTCCGCGCAAGTTCCTTTTGCCCCGTTTAAAAGTCCAGCTGGTATAAGAAACATATCCGCCACAACATGTTCAAACCCGCTCCCAACGAACGAAAAAACAGCCAGAAAGATTGCAAGTAGTTTGGATCCAATAGGCTTTGCCATGAGGGACACATAAACTCCTGTGTTTACCAAAAAATTGCATCCGACACCCCTCAACAATTGCTGATGAAACTTCGTGTTCAAAATCTTTGAATCCGCGATTATTCTTGTTGCAACGACATAGGCTTCTCCATCATGTAGACCACTAAGATGGATAATGATATAACAATAGAAAAGAGCGCCGGCCAAATTTCCAAGCCAGGACCACATCCAAGACCAAATCAACCCCCAAAGAGATACCTCACGTCGGACCAAAGCGACAGTGAAAAACATTATATTCGAGTTGAACAGCTCAAGGCCGAGAACCACTATCATAAACAGGGCAATCGTGTAAACTGTTCCCTGACACACTCGGGCCCCAAACCATGTCGTCATAGTTCCTTCTTCACGTAGTAGTCCCAGAGACCCTGCCTCTAAAACCACAAACAGCTGGCCAGAAACTGCCATGAAGATGCCAGCCAAGAAGCTGTTTACGAGTAATGTCTCCAACCGTTGTCTATTCTTTTTGATTCCGTTTGCAACTACAGCGAGAGCGGCTTCGTTTGGTGTACCGTACAAAAGATCATTCATTTTTTTTTTATCCTTTTCTGTTTGTCTGGAGTAAATGAATAGTCAGATTGGTGTAGGCGATGTCAAAGACCAGAGTCTGTTTTCTTTCTCCGCTTAGATGAGATAAAATAGTCCTATACCTTTGATAAAGAAGTATAAAGATTAATATCCAAAAGAATAGAAAAACAAACGCGCTGGAAGACATCACCTTATTTAACGGGTTTGTGGATATCCAGATGATATCACCGTCACATCCATGTTCTTTTCATACCTGCTTTATTCGATAAGATTTTGATATGTAAATTACAAGAAAAAGGGGTAAAACTTTGATAACACGGAGAAACTAAAAAGAAGTCGGTTAATGAGAAGAAAGGGCGTTCTTACACGCTCTCTTTAAAATCATGATAGAGACTGACAATGTCGGGCGACTGCTTCAAGGATCATCACCTGGGAAAAGAAGTCTAAATCCTTCTACCAATGAACCTTGGTTTCCCTTCTAAAACAAAAAAAGGAGAGAGCAACACTTTATCCAGGTGTTCACGGGGAACAGAAGTGAAAACTCGTCGATAGAGCTGGAAGCAGAGGCCAGCGCTTCCGTTATTTTCTTGGTCATGGTTGAATGCCCATCGCATCTGTCCTGTCAGTGGACTCTTTTTCTCTCATGCTCCAGCTGTGCTGTCAGGTTTTCACTCTTATTTTTATTCAAGAAGTTTATACTCAGACTGTCCCATTGTGTAATGCATGAGGAAATCTTTTACTCCTAGAAAATGGCAAAGTAAGATTTGAACTTTCTGCTTTTGGAAAGTACTCTACACAAGATACGAGTAATGCTCGGCTTGAGTTGGGCCATTTGCCTTTTTACGCATCTTGTATTTTTCAATTCTCATAAACATTTTCTACTGAATTTGAATCCTGCCCCAATCAATTGGAATAGATGGAGCTACTTTTTCTTTTCAAACCTCGCCACTATAATCGGTGACACACATAATACCAATCCATGAAACCAAGCATTGAATGGAAAGTTCTTTTATACCTAAGTAGCAGTAAAATCTTCATTTCGCTGTTCTATCTTCCATATTTATATATCCCTCTTTTTGAAGCCATGAAACAAATAGCAATAAAAAACAAAAAAAAAAAAAAAGGAAAAACTCCATAAACATTAGTTTAAAAGCATCAAGTTCTCAGCTTCCGATAAATGTCATTACCACAACTCCTGCGATAACCCAAATCCTTGAAGGAAATTACCAATGAGGGGCACTCCTAGCATTCCTCATTGTCCACTTCCCTGCCAGTCCAACATTACCACTGGATCCTCCCTCATTTGAGGTTTCATTACCAAGGGAAAGAGACCCCATTGTATCTGTAAGAAGCCTTCTTCCCCAGTTTCCGGCGGCCGAATCTCCGGTCTCATCTCTAGCCTGCTTTAAAAACGGAATAAGCGCCGTTCCGCCCGTGCCTCTTCTCTCTTTCGAATCGTTTCCAAGCGCAAGACCCTGCTTAATGACTCCTGTAGACTTGTTCTTCTTGGCTTGAAGAATAATGTACCGCGTCACAATCTGGATGTGCTTGTCTCTAAACTGTCGCAACATAGCAACACAGGCATCGTAGGCAAGAGTCAGTTCGGGGTTTGTACTGCTCTTGGAAATCACATAGTCCCGAATATTGGCCACCTGTGACAGCCTTTCCAAGAAAAGCCTGTGAGGGCGAGGCATATACTGTCTCATTTCTTGAAGGAAATTGTTAGAGCTCCCCGAATCTTTCCTTTGAGAACTTGGATTTCGTCCCTCGCCAGTGGGGAAATGCTCAACGTTCAAAAGAATGTCAAGCGCCTGGATCAAACTGGATTGGGCGTTTGAACCCCCAGCATACTGTCGATACTTGTCTTCATTTCCATATTTAACACCATGTGGTAATCCACTTTCACTCATGTTTTTCCATCCTGCAAGATATGGTCTCATTCTGAAATAGAAAACATGTGGATCGCATTGCTCTTCCATCTTCCCCAGCATTGTAATCAAGTAGTCGATAGCTTCAGCCAGTTTCTGCAAATTTTCAACAACCCGGGGGAGATCATCCTCTCTTACCGCTCGAATTGCGTCAAGGCCTGTCGTGAGACATGGCGCGCCTGCTTTTTCAAAAGCAACGCTTACGAGGAAAAACCAGCTTTCATCAATAGCCCCGGTGTAAGTCAGGTTCGAGGCCAGATAATCCAAATTCCATTCCTCGGTATCGATCCCGTCTATAACAGTCTTAAAGTTCCACAGACACAAACCGGCATAGGTCGCAATTGGGGGTAAGCCGAGATGCTCCGAAACTTCGATCCACGGCTCTGCAATAGCGACTGGCAGATGGTCCGAAGGAGTTACTCCACCCCAGACGTAGGCATGCCCGATGAAGCCCAGAACGGAATAAGCTCGACGCCATTCTTCAACCGTTTTTAGCTTGTGGGTGGAGAGCAGTGGCAGACGGTCGACCACTGGGCGGATCCGCTTGGTCAGGAGCAGTGCAGGCAGGTTTGAAGCGATTTTCTCCCAGGGCGAGTAGTAATCACCGGGAAGTCGCTCCAACGGAAGCTTGTCTGGTAAAAACCCAGTCAGTGGCGAGATCTCGTAGTCTTCCAACCTCGGAATATCAAATTTCATTGTGTAGCGACTTATATAAGCGATGGTGATCTCTTTTTTCTCAAGGTCACAACCAAGCAAGTTTTGGTAGCTAAGGAATGCAAATATATAGCGCTGCTCGGGAGGAGAATGAAGTAGATCAACAAGAAGATTTGCGAATCAATGAAAAAAAAAATCAGGTTGTATTTGCCTGAGCGTAATGGCGTGCTTATACTCTAAGCTGTGGGCGGGTAACCTGTCAGAAGATCTTGCTTTTTAATGTGGGGGTATTTTTCCAGATTTAACTACAAGATCACAAGTGTGAAAATATTTTGCCATGAACACAAATTAGATTATAAAATTTTGACAAATTACTTTAAAAACCTGGGTACCGTTTCTAGCTTTGTGACTACTATACCTTAAACAAATAGATCAACCTGAAAACAAACAAAAAGCTTTAGTATACAAAGAAACCAACCAACGGTTAACTACCCACAGGTCGCGAGAAACGCTCGGTGCATAATGAATAGAAAAACAAAGCCAATGAAACAGGATGAGAAGCCAGATTAACGAAGATGAATGACCAGAAAAAAACAAAACAAGGGAGGATTTTTTTTGGGTGCTTAAAACTCATCATCGGATGAGACATAAGCATCACCAAGCAACTTCTTCTTCTTCATTCTCTCCTTCTTCTTCTTTCTAGCTTCAGCAGAAGAAAGCTTGCTCTTCTTCTTCTTGCCCTCAATCTTATTACCCATAGCATCGAACTTGTCACCTTCCTCCTCCTTCTTGTCGATTCTAGGTCCGGTACCTTGTCCCTGGACCCAGTTGTGGCCAGATGGAGTCATGGTTCCGTTCAAAACGGCCCAGACTTCTTCGGTCAGATCCTTTGTGAATTCAGCAGAGTGTGTAATGATGACAACACCGCCCTCGAATGCCTTAAGAGCCTTGGACAAAGCTCCAAGAGAGTCTCTGTCAAGATAGTTGGTAGGCTCGTCAAGGACAATCAAATGGGGTCTCTGCCACGTACAGGCAGCAAGCACAAGCTTGACTTTCTGTCCACCAGACAGACCTCTGATACGGGAGTGGGAAACCAACTCAGCATCAAGACCAAGCATGGCGCAGTGGGCCTCGATCTCCTTTCTGGTCAATGGTCGGAACTGTCCAGAAGCGAGAGCTTCCTTCATATCAACCTCAGCAACCAACTTGGCGTGGGTCTCAATGAGCTCACCTCTTGGTAACCAAGCGTTATCAACGGACATCATGGGGATCCATCGCTCGTTCTTCTGTCCAACGTTCTCGCCGAGAGAGAAAGAACATTCGTACTCGTAAGAGTTTTTGAACTTTCTTCTGGCGTTGATGGTGGTAACACGTCTCTGGGAACCTTCAATCTTGAAGATTTTGTTCATGTTCTGCTCATCAGCCTCGTTGATCTGTCTAGAGGCACGGTCCATAGTCTCACGGTCCTCACCGGTTTGGAAACGCCATTGAATGTACTCGGATGGAGTCTTGTCCAAATGGTTATCAATATGGGCAAAAGCATGCTGCTTGATGTAGGCAATACGGCAGTTCTCGTGGACGTAAACTTCTCCTGTAGTTGGCAACAGCTCACCGGTCAAAACGTTAATAAGAGTAGACTTGCCGGCACCATTGGGTCCAATGACGGCAATACGGGAAGACAGAGAACACTGGAAGTTGATGTTGGTCAACTGAGGCTTGGAGGTTCCTGGGTACTGGAAGGTCATGTTCTGGACCTTGACAATAGCCTTTTGCTTGGTCTTGACACCTTCAAGGAAACCAGGCTCTGGGAATCTGAATTCAAGGTCAGAGGCTCCCAATTCGTAGTAGGACTTGGCAGAGGGGACTCTCTTGACAAACTCGGAAAGGTTACCCTTGTACTTTCTCAACTTGAATCTCTCGTAGTGGATGATGAACTCAACGGTTCTGTCCAAGAAACCAGAGTCGTGGGAGACTGTGATAGAGGTAATACCACAGTTGGTGAGGTAGTCAACCAACCAGGTAACATTAACGGTATCCAAATGGTTAGTGGGCTCGTCCAACAACAAAATGTCGGCCTTCTTCAACACAGCACGGGCCAAAGCGAGTTTCATCTTCCAACCTCCAGAGAGGGACATGATGGGGCCGTTAATCATGGCTTCAGAGAAACCGAATCCAACAAGCTCCTTCTCAACAGCCTCCTTAGAACTGGTGCCCTCGGGGAGATCGTTAAGGACAAACTCCCAAACGGCGGTCTCGGAATCAGAGCCGTCGATATCGTGTTCAACGTAAACGGTTCGGCACTCTTCCTGGGTAGGGAAACCCTCGACCTGGCCATTGGCAATGGCTCTCATCAGAGTGGACTTACCAGAACCGTTGGGACCGCAGAGACCATATCTCTTGCCTCTCTTTAGGCGAAGCTGGGTTCTGTTCAAAAGAATCTTGGCACCATAAGCAAGAGAGAACTCGCAGTTACACAGGTCCTCACCTTCCTCGTCCTCATCCTCGAAAGATGGACCTTCGGGAATGTTGAGGATGGCCTTCTTTCTCCATTCCTCAACAAGATCCTTAGACTCGACCTCGTGGAGGAAGATGGTCAAAAATGGAGTCAGGTTGGAGTACCATGGCTCAGAGTCGACCTGGCGCTCATCAATCAGATTACCGGCAATGGCAGAGACGTATGTCTTGACAACGCTGAATCGCGCGTCAATCTTCTTGTTCTGGAGCAGGGAGTCCAAAACACCAAGAGTAACCTCGGTGTCACCAGCGGTGGTTGGCTCGGGGATGTTTTGCTCATCAACAATGTTACCGACTCTCTTCAACGTCTGGATAGCTCTATTAGTGACGTCACGGGCCTCGGGGTCGGCCAAGTTCTGGAAGTTGTACTTCAAAGCAGGAAACAGTTTGCTCAGGAAAGGAGCAACGATCTGGGGGTCCTCAACAAGTTTGCACATGTTATCAACAATGACAGCAGCCTTTCTCTTGATGGAAGTGTCACGCTCGGCCAAACCTCTGGACAGTAAGGGGACCATGATGGCCATGGTACCAACCGTGACCTCGGACACAAAGGTTGTGGCACCGAGAAGGTGGACTGTCTCTGGGACCTCAGTGGGCTTGGAGATACAAGAGATAAGATTGGGGATAAATTTCTCAATATCCTTGTTCTCAATGGTCTCAGTGGCCTTTGAGATGGTGGCAGTAGCAGCCTTCTTGACCTCTGGCTTGGTATCCCACATAGATTCAGAAAGAGCTGGGATCAGCTCAGTCATTCTGAGAGCAATCTGGGAGGGAGCAACCTCAACCAAGATGCTGATAGCGTTCAGAGCCTCAATCTTGACGGGCCATTTGCTGGTGGTAGCAAGGGTATTGACAATCTTGGGGAGGATGAACTTGACAGAGGAAGGAGTGATGGCACCGGCAATGGCATGGGAAGCATTAGCAGCGGCTTTCTTGACCTCTGGCTTCTTCTCACCAGTCTTGGCCAGAACGGTCTCAATCAGGTTGACAATGTATGGTTCAACAGAAGGTATCAGACCGTTTGTGCTGGAGATGTGTGTAAGGGCCTCAAGAGCGTTGACAACAATAGCAGGGTTCTTTTTGTTGTTTAGGGAGGACTCGAGTTCCGTGAAAAAATCAAAAGGGACATCGTGTTCAATTATTGGGCCATTGAGAAAGCCAGCCAAATTTGAGGCAGCTGTAGTTCGCTCCTCATCAGAGCTAGCGACTGAGAGCTTTCCAAACAGTTCGGAAAGAACAGCGGCGGAGTTCTTTTTCTCTTCAGATGCAGACATTTGTAAAGTACAATAACTCTCAGTCAAAATGATGACAGAATCTGGTGTGAGAAGAGAAAGTGTGGAATGTAAAAGAAAAGGAGTAGGCGGACATTATCTTGTATTTAAGGACTTTTTTGTTCTTTCCTATTTAGGCTCCCGCGAAAATTTTTTTGCTTGTCTCATCTCGATGCGCACGTGACTTTCAGGCTGCATCCAATCGGCTCCGGCAATTAGCCAGGCATCGCTACCAGAGTGAAAAATTTTAGAGCGGTTCCGATCGGAGAAGCCAATCTCGGAGAATGTTGGAGGCAGTTCGCGGAGATGGCAAATGGGTCCACACAGTGATTATATACCAGATTGTTAGTATTGGAATTATCTACACTACTTTTCTTGTTGGCAGTTGGACAGGAACTTCTTTTCTGGCAGGGAGAGAGGGCTGCTGCCACCTTTGCGAGAACTTTATTAGAGTAAGGGGCACCACCGATTTGCGCCTTGCTTTATCATGTGCAGTTATATTTGGCAAGTCCTATATAATACAGTACGCAAAAAAGACCTAATAAATAATAAAAAGAGAATCTAATCTTAACGTTATCTGTTGTTTACAAACATAAAATCAAAAATAGTGTCCAAAAGAGTCGTACAAGAGTCCTGCTTTGTTAAGAGGAAAGGGTAAGCTGGCGCTAAGGGAGGTCTTTAATCGCCTGTGTTTATACACATTAAAGCTCGGAAGAGACGGACCGAGGTTTCAAATTGGAAACATACAAAAACCCAGGGAGTAACAAAGTGAATAGTTTGACAAAAAATATTGAGTGTATTTTAGTGATGAGAAATGGAACTTTTCATAGTGGCTAGACTCATAGGGAAGCAAGACCTTGCAAAGAACAGGAAGGGCGAGTATATTTGAATGTTTGATCTCTACTTAAAATTTTCGGATATGCCATAGAAATGCCATAGACAACCGAAAAATGGTTCCAAAGATGTTTTATAATTGATTCTGGACCTGTGAAAATAATAGCGCATCACTGATCATAAAAAAAAAATGGCGCCAAGGCCGATTTACTGAAAGAGTAAGCATCGATGAACAAAAGATCTGCATAAAGCAGATGCCCAATTTTTCAATCTACCATCTTTTAAGAATGCACATCCTTGTTTTGAACTAACGATGCTACAGAACGATGTCTATCGCAGAAATTATTTTTAAACTCAAAAACGTTCTTTCACCCACTACGCTAGTCTCTTAATACTAAAAGAACGATTGAAGGCTAATTAAATGGGAATTTGGTTTGAAGAATTACTCTAGAATCTCAGAGCTTGTAAAAACCACGTTAGGGTACACGGCCAATCCTCAATCAATCAAATAACATACAATATATAATCTGTAAATACAGTATATTATGATTGGATGATAAAGCAATTCTAAAAGCAAAAAAAACAAAAAACAATATGATTAATAACTATTCAGTGATTATGGCACCGAACTGTCTCTGTCCAAAATCCGCACTCTCGAGAAATCTTCTTCTTCCTTCAAGGTATTCCATCATCTCGTTATAGGTTTGAGGGATGACAGCTAGGTCACCAGGTCGATCAGTATGTTCAATAACATCTTCTTTTGATACAAAATAGGAATATGTGAAGGATCCAGTTGGCGTGAGCTCATCGTGTTCCAAGTCTCTGACATTTGTATCCACCTTGACCTGAATAATGGTTCCTGGTTTAGTCAGGTACTCACCACTTTTATCACTGCTTTGAACCCCCGATTGATCTGGCAAGTCCTGGTACTTGATTGTTTTGGTGTAAACTACAGTCGCTGTCATGTAGAGCACTGATCCCACAGGTACTGGATTCTTGAACGTGGTCGAATCAAGAGAAACAAAACGAGGCGCTGCGTGAGAGAAAGCTGCTGCACAACAGTAGGCCAGTTCAAAGGTTTGACGAAGTAAATAACCTCCAAATATCATATACGAATGCATGTTCCGATACTGTGGCTGCATGATGGAGGTGGACTTGATGACTGAATCCTTCATGGGGATAGCAGGCCGTTGTGAATCTGAACCGGATTCACGATTATTTAAATCCTGGGACCACAAATTGTGAATCAGTTTGGCCTCTTCCTCCGTTGGAGGAATCTTGAATAATCCGGTCTTGGAGGCATTCAATTTCTTGGCAGCATTGTAGGACTCAGAATGTCGAAAATCTAGCCATTCCTTCTCTGTTACCGGTAGCAACTTGTTTATAGGGAATGATTTCTTGGTCGCTGGATTTCTAGAAACAAAAGTAATGTTACAGGTCAGAAACACATCCTTTTGTTTGATATCTGCTTCAGTGATAGTTTCTGGGAGGTCCTCCGTTGTGGAAATGGCCTTGATAGAAATTTCCATTGAAGAACGACCGGTCCAAGTTACAGAACCAGCCAAAACAACATTGGATTTCGAAACGCTATCAAGTCGCTTCAACATGAAAACACGATCCACACTTGCTGTGACCAACATGGGCTCCGCGGGACTACAATGCCTATATGCGATAACCCCAGCGAGGGCGTCCAAATCCTGGAAAATTTGACCTATTCTTAACCTTCCTAGCGGATTAATATAGGCATCAAGTAACCATTCGTCATTTTTAAAAGGTAGCGTAACGTATGAAAATGAATCGGCTCTTGTTTTCTCAACGCTTTTTGCAAGTTCCAGTTTTGTGTTTGAGAATTTGTATGTATCCAACACTTTCCCCTGTTTCAATTGCTCTTTGCGGGCTTCTACTGCCTCTATCCAGGTATTGGATCTTCTCATGGGGGAGAGAGGAGACTGCGAGGCAACCGGTTCAAAAAGATGCGAGCCTCTAATATGAGGGTTTGAAGAGACAATTGCTGAAATGGAGGAGTCTGGAGCAGTTATTTCATTTTTGGCATCCGATCTTGAAACCGCAGAAGCGGTATAATTTCTGATGGATGCGAATTGACAAGATCGGTAGGATCCTGGTTGTCTCAGACGGCGTGAACGAAGGCAAGCGGCGGTTAGCTTTGCTGAAAATGACCTTGTTGAACCAATTGGGCTCATGGTAACGCGGATTTGTAATTGCCGAAGAATGGGTGGCTAGTGAGAGAGGAGGAAGAGAAAGAAGAAGAACAAGGTTTGGGAATCTTTTTTTTTTTGTGCTGACTACTTTAGCAACTTGCCCTAGGTCTCTCAATTTGTTGAGGAAGTTTTTAAGAGGAATTGCCGCTGAAATATAAACCAGTGAGAAAAGCTCAAGCCAAGACCCACATAGCCCTATTCTTTGAGTCCATTTGTTTTCCCACCGATATGCGTACTTTTCGCACTATAGCCCCAATTTCTAAAGTGTTGGCATTTTTGTATGTAGACGCCGCTGCTGTTGCTTGTCTAGAGAGAAAAAAAGAAAAACGGGAGCTCTCGTTGGATAAGCTAGATTCAGGCGCGGTATTTAACCTCAAAAGTCGGATTAACCTCACCCAACATGAACAAACAGATGGGAAAGCCAAGCCAAGCCATTTGGAACAACAATAATAATAGAAAATAGTTCAATGGAATAGATGGGAATGTAGACACCCAAGGACCAAATAGAACCCGACGACTTGGCAAAAATGCTGGAGTTTATGATCGGTATAGTCGTCTGTGTCAGATAGTGGGTGGCTTAACTCAAAAGCCGTCACAAATTGGTTTTCAGTTTGGTTAGGGTTCAGATGACAGTTAAAGGGGATGATTCATTTAGCTGAGGATTGCAGATTCATTTTAGGAGGCTCCAGAAGCAGCCGAATCGAAATGTCCACTGACGTCTCGTTTTTCTCTCTGTTCCCCGCAAGAAAATTGGCCCACTCAGATAAATAAAAAGAAGTGACTTTGTCGTCATACTGTCGATCCAAAGAGGTCACAAGCGTTTTAAGGGTTTTTTTTAACCTTGAGAGTCGCGGAAGCTTGTCCACTGGGAAAGACATAGTGAGTGGGCCTTAAATTAGATTCGTGCGTAATCGAAGCAAGAGCTAGGAATGACAGCCCAGAGATCCTCGTCTCTGCGTCTTTGCGGTGATCGGCGGGCAGTCCCAGGCCAATCCAGTCTGCTCGAAGCCAGACGGGGCCATCCAGCCTCTGTTCCATCTCCAGATAGTAGAAGCAGAGCAACAGGGGCTCTCGGGGCCTCGATATTTGGTCCCAGGCTGGTCGCTCCAGGGTGTTTGGTCCCAGTCCGTTCGCTCGGCTGCTCTCTCGGCTGTTCGCTAGCGGCTCTCGACACTTCCCGAACGGGGGGCGCCGGGTCACGGGTGATGGCCTCATGCCGGGCCCCGATGGCTCAATGAGTGCGCAGCCGACGGGTCTTTCGGGCCCCCCAGATCCAGTTTTCAGATGCGTTTTGCCTAATCGGGACGCACGGTCCTCGGATAGGCCCGATCTCGTGTTTCCAGACCTTCCCGATGCGGCAGTTTTCCTGTGCCCTGCATACCCCGTCGGGTCCTCTGGAGATCGGGTGCGTCCACTCACCACTTTTTTTTTTTGCCTTTAAGTACCAGCTTCTCCTTCCTCTTTTCCCTCCAGAAAAAGACTTTTAGTCCTCCTCCAACAATTAATACCCCCTTCCTAGCGCTCGCAACGCCAGAGAAATGTCGTTTAACATGAATGACAGGTCAGAGGTGAATAGATACATCTCTACTCTGAACGTGGATCCCGCTGGCTCGCCCGCCCTCAGCACCTCGGAATCACATCAAGGAACTGAGGATTTGAGCATTTTCCAGAATAACGAGTTCTTCAACTTTGATGTGGAATCTTCATCTATTGATCCTCTGCTGAACTTTAACGATGATCTATCTATAAAAGATAAGAATATTCAGCTGTTCAACAGTGCGATTGAAAACACAAGTCCAGCTGGACAAGAAGCCCAAAATCATAAACACTTTAATTCAAACGCCGGCGACGACGATCTTCACAGCCTTTTGGCCACTCCGAACCTTTTCAATGTTGATCTTCAGTCTCAAGATCGCTCACAACAACAACAACAGCAGCAGCAGCAAGCGAAAGCTGAGCCTTTTTACCAAGCCTTGAGTGGAGGAGCTCCTGACATTGCTGCCGAGTTGTCCCAGATTGATTTTGGTGCTTTCCAGCCAGTCCCCCCACAACCCGCTTACACGATACCTTCTCCCCATCCAACCGTGCTCCCGGTCCCCAGAGGAGCAGCTTGTAACAAGAAGCGGAAAGCTTCGACCATTGCTTCTCATGAGCCGCCAACTAAAAAGTTGACGCCTGAGATGCAAATCAAAATGGCCAACGATGAGGATAAGAAAAAACGAAATACTGCTGCCTCTGCTAGGTTCCGCATTAAAAAGAAGCAACGTGAGCAGGAAATGGAACGCACCACTAGACAACTTACGGATAAAGTCGGTGAGTTGAAGAGTCAAATCATGAAACTTGAAATGGAAAACAAGTGGTTAAGAACTCTTGTTATTGAAAAAAACGAGGAAAGAGAAGAGGAGAATCTTAAACTGTTGAGATCCAGAGTAATGGGTAATGAAGAGAAATCAAACCTGTTTGATAATACAAATGGGAAGGTAAAAATTGAGCTCTAAATCTTTTGACTCTCATTGAATCTTAAATACCACCTGATGATTTATTCCTTCCTGGTTCCCCCCTGGTTTATCAACTCTTTGGAGTGTTATAAAAAAAGAAATATATGAAAGAATGATTTTTACCTTTTAAAAGAAGAAGAGAAGCAAAAAAAGAAAAGCTTATTGTAACCTTTGACGACATTATGAAAAGACTATATTTTATTGGCTTTTCCTCTTAGCCTTTCAATTTTTTCCCCCTTTTTGTTTTTTTATCTATTTTTGTTTTGTTTTGTTTTTTTTTGTTTTTGTTTTTGGTATATTGATAGAGTAGTTTCAATAGGTTTTTCTCTTTATATACTTTTTTTTTTCTTTTCTTATTATTGTGTGTCCTTACTATACTTTGTCGTAATAATTTCTGTGCAATACAGTTTTATTGATCGACACAGAAACATGATTTTCAGTTTTTAGTTTTGTTTTTTTATGTGGGGGCTTTTCCATTCATTACCGACAATGTAAAAATGTGGTTTCCATTAACAAGCAAGCTTGAATAACTAGTAGAAAAAAAAAAACAGGGGGTTAGCATACATATTGTTGTATTAGGTTCAGCTGTTAAACTTTTTGGAAATTAGATGAATGTGTTTTGAATCAAAACATGAATGACCCAATGACACCTTTTCACACTTTTTAAAAATCTTGGACAGCAACCAGACATTTCTCCCTTTGAATCCTACTGCGCAAGGTTTAGATATTTAGGAAGCATATCTATCACCAGTTAGAACCACTCCTGATTGATTACCAACCTTTTTAATTGTGTTGAACAACGATTACCAATTCTTTTTCTTGAAAGTAACCTGTAGTTTGGAAGGTTTTGAACAAGGGTTTTGATCACGGGAATGTCTGTAAAATCTTTGTTTTGACTTTTAACATAACAAAGTGCAAAACAGATCTAGAATTTTGGGGGGAAGCTTTTTTGAAACAATGAATTTCAAGACTCATGAGAAAGAACTTAACGAGTCTCCTCCAACCGATAATACTCAAATAATCATATCTTCATTAGATCCTTTCCATTAATAATAAGGGATAAATAAATAAAATGCGACCTCTAAAAAAAAACTCTCAATGTTTCTGATAACTTTGCAAATTCTTTTGGTTCTGGTTTTGTACAAAAATAAAAATAAAAAATAAGATAAATGGAGATAACAATTTTTTGATGATAAAAAAAAAAGACAAAGAAAGAATAATTTTTTAACAGATGATATGGGAACAAAAAACAAAAAAATAGAAGGCAGAAAAAACAGGTGATTGATGAATAAATGTCATCAAAACGGTTATGCCCATGTGCATAACTTTATAGGTACCAAATTCACGTTTTTCTTTTTCTTTTTCTTTTTCTTTTTCTTTTTTTATTGTTGTAATAGCTGTAACTGCTTATCGAAACCCTTAAAGCTTGCTCATTAAAAAAAGAAAAAAACGTTTTAAGTAGTGGTATAATAATAATAATGAAACAAGAAATGAAATCTGAATCTGATCGAGTTAAGAAAATGGCATCGACCGATCAATGATGACGACGATGATGATGATGATGATGTCTGCTTGTTTGTGTCCCTGTTGATCGCTACTATAATACATATTTTCTCTCACCTTCGGCTCTTGGCGGCAGCGGTTTTTGATCTTAGCAAGCCGCTAGAATCCGAGGCAGTTCTAGTGGTACACTGTTGCTGTTGTTGTTGCTGTTGCTGTTGTGTTCTTGAATCCAATGCATAATTTGCAATTTTGGAGGAGCGATCATGGCTATGACTATGATGATAAAGCCATCCGTGTGATCTGGTTCTTTCCAAACCGTCTGTTGATGATGAAATAGCCGAGTCATTCCGGTTTTTCCTAATATCGCCTTTAACTAGTTTCCTTATACTTGAAAACATTTGAGATCGTGGACTTGCCGCTGCCGCTGCTGTTGTTGTTGTTGCAGGTTCCGAAATTAGGGAAGGAGCGGACTCAAGCATGTGCTCGCTTTTTCTATAATATTTTTGTTGCTGCTTTCTTGATACAATCGGGAAAGAATTTGGGTTTGAATACCTTGCTCTTCTTGTATCCGTTGGATTGTTATTATCTGTGGCAATTTCGAGTTCCACCGATCTGCTAGTCTTTGCAAAATCAGGTCGATGATGAAATGGTTGCAAAACAGGATAGGTATTTGAAGTCATGGAGGTGAAAGTAGAGGTTGAACTGCTGGGAATCTTTTGCGCCTCACTGGTTCCCCCTATTTCCGTCATGCTTGCACTGCTAAACTCATCAGTATCACAAGGACAGTGGTTGAAAGGACATATATGGTTAACACTGTTTGTCTCTTCTCCTTGTTCGCTAAGCGGTCTTGGCCGCAGTCTTGAGGTTGGTGAGTAGGAAGAACCGTAGAAAGGCTGGACTTGTTGGTCCTGGTGATTATGATTATGATTATGATTATGATTATGATTCTGATCCTGTTCTTCCCTTTTCTGAGCATCTATGAAGCCCCCCATACATCCTTCTTTGATCAAATCGGTCACTATTCGGTAGGCCTCCTTGAGAATAGAAGGATCGGGCAACTCTGCAAAAATGACCTTCTCCTGAATCGGATACAGGTCATTTTGATGCTTGATATCAAACGTATCATTCATAGAGAAATCAAACTTTTCCGTTTCTTTCAGAATCTTGTGTCTGATATCAAATGGGATGTTGATCTCATGGGCAGAGGTTGGCAAGATGAAGGTACTGATTATGTTATCCCATGTCGTTTCCAAATTCTGCCTCAGACCTTTTATTCGCTCGTGAGAGGGCTGTGTTGGAGCGGTGAAGCAATCTTTGAGCTGGGAGTACAAATCCTGATACTGGCGCACTTCCAGCAAAAAGCTGAGGTTTTCGAGCGAGTGGACCTTGTGAAGATACAGCTGAAGGTCGCGCAGGGAATAGGGCGAGCGGGTTCTATTATTTATGATGTTGTCGAAGGAAATTCCATTAGGTTCTGGCATGGTGGAGCCTGTTTCGGGAGGTGCGCTTGTGCTTGTGGGGAGGAGCCCAGCGGCGATTTGTGTTTTATACCAGCACCGGCAGTCACACCACATCCTCAACCGTTTCGCGAAAACCGTTTTTTGTGCATATGTCTCCCCACCGCTGCGGCGGAAACCCTATCCGACACATACACCCGTACGCCCGGGATGCACCGTGCACGCCCGAAGCTGCAGCCCGCCCGATCCGGCCAATCAGCGCCGCGCGTCGGAGTTAAGCTCGCAGGCCCCTTTTGGTCCGCAGCAGGCCCCTATTCTGCCTCTCCTCCTCCACGAAGCTGAAGCTGAAGCTGAACACAATGGTGGTGAGTGCTCCTCTGTCTCCGTGTCCTCAGTTCTGGCGGACTAACTGCTTTCTAGACGCTGGCCAGCAACAGCAACAGCAACAGCAACAGCAACAGCTACAGCAGCCAGAGGCCTCTGCCCCAGCCGCCTTGCGCTGGAGACGGCCATGGCCATGGCATGGGCGACGCTCCAGACCCCAATATAAGATTCACGTGGAATAGGCTGCCAGGGTCCAACTCACGGGCCCAGAGGCTGGTCATCCCCCTGGCCTCGCTCTATACTCCTTTGCCAGCGCCTCGGCAGGACTCCAAACCAGCCCCCACCGTCATCAACTGCGACGCTGGAGCGGGCCGTGGCGGCTGTCTGAACCAGTGCGATGCGTGTGGAGGCATCATCAACCCGTACTGCTCCCTCGACCTGAGACACAAGTTGTGGACCTGTCCCCTATGCCTCAACATAAACAGATTGAGTGCTCCATCATCGGCAACGCCTTTGGACTGCCGACTTGGAAACAACCTGGTCGAATATATCCTTCCCCGTGCGCGAAAACAAGAATCATCAAACCTGGTGTTTTTCTTTGTCGTTGACATTTGTCAGGATCGGGATGACCTGGAATCTCTAAAAGAGTCTCTTCTAAACTCGCTGGGCTATCTACCCGAAGACTCGCTTTTTGGCCTCATCTCGTTCGGCCGTCTGCTTCACGTTTACGAACTGGGTCTCAAACGCTGGGATAAAACAAGAGCTCTCAACGGCGATCAGGATTATTCTGCACTGGAGCATTCCTGCTCCGGGAATAGCGGCTCAAAGTTCCTCATAAAGGTCAAGAAGGGTTATAACGTGATATCAAGAGCCATTGAAAACCTGCACATGGATCCCTGGGCGGTTCCACGTAATGAAAGAGCTTCTAGAGCAGCTGGCTCGGCGCTCTCCATAGCTCGAAATATTTTGGATTCTCAAACTGCTGCTAAAGCTATCGGCCCGGCGTTAGCAGGTAGAATTCTTCTTTTCCTCGCGGGCCCTTGCACCATTGGCCCAGGCAAAATCGTTGGCACAAAGTTAAAGGAAACAATTAGAACCCATTCAGACATCAAGGTTAAAAAAATTCCTTACCTGAACGCTGCAACCATTTTTTACAAAACTTTGGCAAAATGGTTTGCTTCTAATAGCTTTGCAGTGGATTTGTTTTCGGGATCGTACGACCAGGTGGGATTGTACGAAATGTTACCGCTAGCGGAGGAAACTGGCGGTACAATGAACATGTGTGAATCTTTCAAATTACCAATTTTGAAAAAATCGTTGATCCAGTTGCTTGAGCCTAGGACACTTGCATATGACGTAAAGTTGGAGGTCATGACAAGTTCAGAGTTAAAGATTGAGGGCTTGATAGGAAACGTTGCCTCATCGCCTAAAACAAGGGGAACAAGAGTAAGAGGAAGATCAAGAGCAGTATCAAATAGTCGGATATCTGACCATAAAGTTGGAATTGGATCCACAAACTGTTGGACATGTTCTTCAATAGCACCTGATGACACGTTTGTCATATTCTATGAAATGGCTCCTGTCGCGGGCAACTCGGAAGACTCGATGATCAAGCATGCTGTAATTCAGTTTAAAACAAAATTCAGACTTCAACATGAAAAGGGATACAGACTCAGAGTTTTCACCGTCACGAGACCCATCCATAACGGTACGGATGCCGAGTTTATCGATTCTTTTGATCAGGAGGCAGCTGCAATAATCCTTGCCAAACAGTTTTCTTATCGTTTAAGCCATACCGGCGAAGAGTTGAATTCTATTGATGCCCAGGCTGAACTTGATTCCCTATTAACTCGGTTTTCAGAACAGGCTTCAAAGTGCATATATCAATACCAGTTCCCTATTAATGAACATGAACCATTGATTCATGAAAATAACATGGGCTTGAACTTGCCCAGTTCAAGTGCATTTTTCCCGCAATTCATTTTCCATTTTAAAAGAAGTCCCTTGATCAACACATTCAACACTTCCCCCGATGAATCTGTTTTTTATCGAAACACCTTGATTCGACAAAACTTGGAGAATTCCACTCTTATAATACATCCCACACTGCTGTCTTTCAACATGTGCGGGAATGGTGACGTCACTGTGGAACTCGTTCCACTAGATTCCCGATCCGTCAAACCTGATCGAATCTTACTCCTTGATGCTTTTTTCTATGTTCTCATTTACCATGGCACATCTGTGTCCAGACAAATCAAAACCACATCTCAAGAAGTCAGCGATGATGGGACGTCGTCAAAAGCGCTTCATAATTTTTTGGAAGCACCCAAGAAACTAGCCATGGAGTTGATAAACAGTCGATTACCTCTTGGCAGATATATGATCACTGAAGCGAACGACTCTCAAGCGCGGTTTCTGGTTTGCAAATTGAACCCAGCAAACCCAATTTCTTCCTCCTTGTGTTGGAACAGATCATGGTCAGCCAAATCCAATCCATACCATCCTTATTATTATCACTGGACATATGGAGGTGAGGAAAATCACCAATTGGACTATTATTTGCACTTTTCAGGTGAAGAGAAAATGATTTTTTCAGAAGAACAAAATTATCAAGGTTTTTATGAACAGTTGTATAGAAGGTTGTCAGATGCAAGTGCGAGCTGTTGTTCTTCTGACAAAGGAGGAAGTAGTACCAGGTCATCCATGTCCTAAAAACACTAGAGACTAGATAATGGGGGGTTTTTTTTTTTTCATGCGAAACGCGAGAAGTGAGGGAGGAAAAAAAGAGACGAGATAATGGACCTATTATGACTAATGCATTTTGTATTTAAGGAAGCAAAAAAGAAAAAAGACAAAAAAGTTAATGGAATAATTATGGAGTTTAAAAAAGTTTGAAATAGCATGAATTCTTTGAAAATTTGATGAAATCGAAGTATCGTTTTGTAACTCCAATTTACCGTAAACTATTACATTTATCCAGCCTATAGGTTTGTTCCTATCAAGCCACCAATCGATGTTTTGTAATTGCAATTGAAACCCCCAATTGTTTTCATTTATCAATGATGCATGTATAAATGGGACCAGAAAACCAAGTGAGTTCTATCAAAATCTTTTGTTTCCCCGATGAATCATCCACCCGTCCTCAGCGTTTTCTAAATTTGTGATTTTACATGACAGAGAACTAGGAATCTTTGTTTCAAGAAAAAAAAAATTCTCTCATTGGACACCTCCAACCCTTCCGGCTTTCTCTAAATGGTCTGCAAGGAAGGCCAAGAAAAAAACATGTAGAGTTACACCGAAAGAAGCATTAGACTATGGATCTTGTCTATGGGAAAAGGGAAAGGGAAGAGTTTTACGGCGACATCATGTAGCTTAATCAAGTCTCGGCGTGATTTTTCCACCAGAACCATGTAACCATGTAATCTGGTCTTGAGACCGGGCTTCTGGCCAACTTTACATAAAGCTCAAATTCAAGTTCAAGTTCAAGTTCTAGTTGTAGTTCACAACGATAATGATGATGGCATCATTGTCATAGGCGACGCACAATTGGGATCGCTCCTTCTGTGTTTCACATCTAATGACCCAGTTCCAGATCGATGACAAGTTGCAAGAGAAAGCTGCGGCGAAAAACAGGTCAACAAAGGAGAAACGCCCACTTGTGTGCTTATGGACAATGGCAACTATTCTACTGCATTGAAAATTCCAATGCTTCTTCGCCAACTGTGCGAGAGGTTAGTCGCCAGTTGAAAGGAAATGACACGAAAAGATGGAAAAGCGTAATCACTCTGCCCCAAGCCTTGTCGATCCACAAACGCACAATGGGATTCGAATCTTGTGTCTTTTTCGAATCCCGTCGAATTCAGACCCTTTTCGGATTGATATATAAATACTGCTCCGTGCCTCTCCTCAAATCTTCCTTTCCTCATCACAGATTCTAGTTCTTCACACCAGACTTCTTGATAACTTACTTACTTACAACATGGGCATCCTCGATACAATCTCAGATACCGTTCAAGGTAAAAAGAAGAAGCAGGAAGAGAAGGGATTCATCAGAAATAAGATCGATGACGTTGAAGGAAAACTCGGACTTGATCAGAAAAATGAATCTTCCGTTGAGAAGAAAGTCGACCAATACATTGAGGTTTGTGCTTTGCTGCGTTCTACTATACTGTCAATCCAGCTTTGCTAACACTTTGTTTGCTTTAGAAATTCGTGGAAAGCCAGAACCCAGCTTTGAAACAGGCCGATGATCTATCTGCCAAGCTTGGAAAGTTTACATAAATTCAAGATTAGATATTAAGGAATACCTAATGATGTGGCTATGAATACATAAATAAATAAATGATATGAAATGAAATGAAAATGTAATTGCTCGTTACCCAATGATGTAAGATAATTGATTGAACAGCACCAGCCGTTTCTGTTCCTTGGAGTTTTATATTTCATTGGACACCACTCTCTTCTAATCCAGATTTCCGTAAACCTAAAAGGATGATAGAGACAAAAACATAAGCACTTTCCAACTAACTATGTACAGAAAGAAGCAAGCAGTGCTCAAAAAAAAAAAATGCGATTACCCATATGTCTATGAAAACCTCTATCATCATCATCATTCATCATCGGCCCCCTAAAAGCGTTGAAATAAGACTACCTAGACCCACTCCAATCGCCAAGATACCTCCAGCAAACGCCGCCATGTCGGAAGGACGGACCTCGAGTTCATCTGTTGTGGCCACTGATTTCAACTCTGTGCCCAATGCCTCCCAGTCTCGGGATTTTGAAAAGCTCCAAGCATTTGAAAGTGCACCTCGAAGCTGGACAGGATGCGATAATGGTACAGCTGATATGGAAATTTGGGGTTCTGAGACTTTGGGAACCGGTGCCTCCTCAGTCTGTGGTTCATCTTCGGATTTTGGCTCGTGCTCCTTCTCTTGTTCAGGTACAGAATCAGAATCTAATTTGGATTCTGAATCCTGCTCTTGTCCTGATGGTGCAACAGACTCTATTTGCTCTTTCCCAGGTTCGACTTCTTGCGCTTCTTGAACCTCTGCCACAACTCCTATGGGCAAACCCAATTGTTCTGATACAACCTTCTCCTCTTTCTCCTTCTCTTGTTCCAGTTTAAGTAGCCTGTCCTCTGCTAAAGCGCTTTTGACTTTTTCTTCAAAGCTCCCCACTAGCCTCCTTCTTTTCCAAGGCTCCAATCCCAATTGAACCACAATGAACAGTAAAATGTTGAACCCCATCAATCCAAAAGTACCCCACGTAGAAGCCCTTCGAATCTTATCACTCCAGATTTGCTCTTCATGATATCGGGCCAGAATGAGCTTGGTCAATTGCACTTGACACTCATCTTCATCACGCTCTACCTGTTCCAGTCTGGCCTCGGCCTCTTTCTCCTTAACCTCGTTCTCGTGCACATTTCGATACTGAGTTGTGAAACGCTCCAAATCCAGAGAATTCCAATGCTGTTGCCGCTGGAGAAGATCGTTCACCTCGCGTTGAGACTCGGCCCGTCTTTGAATCGCATTCGTATACTCCTCCTTTGCACTCCGTACCTCGGTCCGCAAATCCTTTAACCGTCTCTCTACAAACACGAAGCGTTAGTACTGAATGTCAATTCTATTTCCCACCCCCCCAATAAACTTGTCCATTCTTACCCTGGCTCTCAATACTCTTTTTCAGCTTTTCAATTGCCGAATACCCGGTCACGTCGTTTAGAGTTTTACCAGCCAGGAACAGCGTTGTTTGTAAAGAGTCCATCCACCCAGAAAACTTTTTGCTCAATTTCCATCTTCGGCTTTCAATGTATGATGGTAAATTCTTGAGTATGTCTTCTTGAAGAACTTTGCGCTCCACTTTGGCAAAACTATCTTCATCCTCGGTGATTCGACTTGAATTTTGACTACTGGTATTGTGGTTCCTGCCAGTACTCTCAGTAGAAGCTGTGTTGTCTGTTTCTGTGCTTGTTGGGAATACTCCTGGTTTCGAATCTCCAGGCTTTGTGCTCGTAGCTGGACCAATTGAAGCATCCGGTAAATCTTCCGAGGATGATCTGTCCTGTATCGTAGCACTAGAAGGAAAACTAGACTCAGCAGTCGTTTGGTCAACAGGAGGAGTCGAAGAGGCCTCGTTTTGCTCTTTTGGTTTTGTTGGTTTTTCTAGTTCTAGCTTCCGTGCTCGTTCTTGTTCACGTTGCCTTTCTAGTTCCCGTTCCCGTTCTCGCTCTCGCTCTCGCTCTCGTTCTCGCTGCCGCTCCATCTCTATCTCCCTTTCCCTTTTAGCCTTTGCTTCTCTTTCAGCTTGGGCCTTTCTTAAAGCACTCTCCTCCAATTCACGTTTCTTCTTCTCGATGAACTTTTCCATGTCTTGACTATTCGAGCTTTGATACCGGGCCATTATGAAATGTCCATATCCCAGCCTCGAATTCCGCATATCCATACCACCACCACCAGAGTTACAAGGACTCCGACGGTTTGAGAACACAGTAGAACTACATTGTAAAAGTGCTCTGAATCGCGCTTGCGGCCGGAATAGTCCCAGAGTCGGGGGAGAAGTGCCGCTTGGGAGCCTTCTCATTTATATATCCTGTGACAAGTCGAGGTTATGGTTGATGCAAAAAATCCGATCTGATCAATTAAAGTGCACAGAGGAAGAGATGGAGATTGTAGATCAAAGTGAATTGATCGGACTTTCTTGTTTGGATCTTAGCGGATATTGTTAGAATGTGGAGGCTTTTTCTCTCTGGTCCTGATAGGTAAGTTCCCATCCATCCTTCCTTCCACCCATCCTTTCATTCCTAGACAATAGTTATTCTGGCTGTCATTGGCTTTGCTTTGAAAGAAAAACAATGCAAAACTCCACCAAAGATTAAAAAAACATTTCAAAAACCTGGATATGATGCCCATCTAAAAGCAATTTTGTTTTTGAACGAAGAATCAGGACTTTTCCTGCTTGAAAATCATTGTTTAAGGCCAGTTCCCTTGGTAGTATGCAAGAGGCTAAGGATGGTAATTCTGGGGGCTTGCAACTACCCCATACAGAACATTGCATATCCCTCTACCAACTGCTTTTAAATGATAGGAAACAGCACGAAGGATTAATCAATCTTGGTTGTCTTTAGTGAACATTTATTGTACACCGTTTACCCAATTCTCAGATTAAAAAAACCCCTGAAGATAATTGAGAGAGTACAGATTGCTTAATGTCCGCACATTTGATAATAAGTTTCCCCCCAAAGTTGGCAATACTATCGGACTTGAATGATCCGAAGGTTTCAGGTAATAAAAAGCCAAGCATTGAAGAGAGATGAGCAAGTTGTTTTGAACCAGAGAAGAGCGTTTAAATGAAAAGAACACCAGCATTTTAATAGAAAACAACGCTGGTCTTCATGCAACTTGCTATCAATTTCTCCCTCCTTCCCCAGATTACCCGGCTACAAGTGCAATATTTGTGGATGACCCTGTTCATGATCGAAAATATCGTAAGAGAGGCGCCCGACCAGGGCGAATTACCACGCTTCTCGACCACTGCCCAGAAAGTGTTTAAAAAGTAGATACAAACAAAAACCGGATCTAACCGAGCTTACAGAGACACAGATTGAGAGACGTTTGGGTTTGTTTTGGATTCGAGACAAAAATCTGAATCTCGCTTTACATTAGTCCGGATCTGTCCGTATCCGTCTTATAAAAAAAAAAAAAGTAGCCGCAGCCATTATTTTTCTTTCTTTTCATAGTCTCAAGTGTTCACCAGTTGAATGACATCCATGGAAATATAAATTCGAAATACCCCACTACATATGAAAGTTGAAATCAGTTAAAGCCAATTTTTGCCCAAGTGAACAACTAAACTGATAGTACTGCTATACAAACATCATGTGGATTCAAGATATATTAGACTTTGCGCCTGCCTCCGTACAAATTCAAACAGGAGATCATAAAAGAAAAGGGTTCAACGCTATCACGAGAATAGAGATAAACCCCAGTTTATCTGCGACAGCATCCACTGAAGCAATCATTCAAACGATGATAACAAATGTGAATGATAACACTCAGGTCCATCACCACTCGGCCGTTTACACTGGTCCAGCATCGATTGAAATGGGATTAGAATCAATAGGAGTGGAGGGATTGCTGATACCAGACGACGGAGCAGGAGATGGCGGTGAGATGCCAGACCTGAACCTGCCACTTCTCGTTGGCCTTATCAGTGGCATAACAACTTTTCTCATAATTCTCGCAATTTTCACTTGCTATGTTCTCATTTTTGGCGGAAACGGATGTGTAGTCTTTGGTGACTCTGCTCTTGGGGGAGCGTGGGGTGGGTCATTTGACGAAGAAGAAAGCGTTCATGATGAGGAACAGACATTGAACGAGATGGATGAATTTTCTAGAAACATGTACCTTCTCGCAAAAGGTTTGTATTTTTGTTTTACTTTTTCTTTGAAGAGCTCATCATCAAAGATAACATTGTTTTTTTACCTAACACACTTTTTTCTAGCATACCAAGACGCAAACCCTCCTGGAAGTATCGACACTGACATTACGCTTTCCCAATTCCTAACTATTCGCGAAAGAGGAGTTTCTACCTGGTACTTTGACGTAGACTTTCCAAATGCAAACTGTTTTGTTCGCTCGAGAACTGAAATAGAGTTCTTTGACAACGTTCCTTGTTGTGCTCAGACAAACCTTCCAATACCAAGACAAAATGAAATCTATTACTTTGAAGCAAAGATATACGATTTACCCAATTCCTCTGATAACAGTAGTATCGGCACCTCATGCACCGAGACAAGAAAAACCACCGTTTCTGTTGGCCTAACGACAAAGCCATATCCAACCTTCCGGCTTCCTGGGAGACACAAGTATAGCGTTTCATACGACTCTACAGGGGAGAAGAGGGTAAATAAAGCTTTTTCAGCTCCAACCGTCTATCCTCCTTATCAACAAGGGGATGTCATAGGTGTAGGATACCGTCCCCGACAGGGAATTGTCTTCTTCACCAGAAATGGCAGACGACTTTCACAATGTGTGAGATCTGTGCATTTCAACGTTTTTCCAACAATCGGCGCAGATGGGCCCTGTACCGTACATGTGAATTTTGGACAGGCTGGGTTTGTGTTTATAGAAGCAAATGTGAAAAAATGGGGGTTGGCCCCAGCACAGGGGACTCTGCCTCCTCCTCCATTGTATGGGAATGCGGGAGAGGACACGCTTGTTGAAAGTGGCCAGGACCAAGATCGCAATAGCCCCACGGATCATTACAGTTCAAATCTTGGGAAAATGATGATACCGCCACCTCCTTTTGCTTCTATTCAGACCGATATTTCCCCAGATACATCTCATGATATAGATAGTTTGCCTCCTAGCTACAAGACAACAGCTTCAATACCAAGATTAACGCGTGAAGATGACAACTTGGAAGAAGACAGATAGTTATGTTTCAGTGAAACTTTCTTCAAGAGAGAGTAGTTGTGTCACACAATACAGTCAAGTATACTCAAGAATACAATGACTGACGACAGATACATGTTCATTGTGTGAAGTGATAAAAATGAAATAGGTCCCCCAACATTATGAACCTGCTCCATCTCCAGAACTCATCAGCTTTAAAATATGGGTTTGCGTCGATTTATGGTTGTTATGATATTTTGAGTGGAAGACGCCAACGTCAGAGTTTGATCAAAAAGTTATGAGTTTGTACTTACGGAATTGCATCTCCTTATAGCTTGATCTTTTCAAAAGCTCTTGACTATGTTACGGTCGAGTGGTATGACCTTAGTTTTTTTTACATTGCATTCGATGCATTGGAATGCTTTCTGTTTTGCACTTTTGGTTGTTTTTGTTTTGGATAATATGTTTCCTTTTTGATAATTGTTTGTTTATAATCGTTTTTATGTAGTTTTACCTGTTTTTAACGTTATTCTATTGATAAATTGAGGTCGTAGAAATCAATACAGTAGGACTTAGCTGTTATAAAATGGGTTGGAATCCACAACCATGAACAAATTATGGACTAGAAAGTGTCACTCTCTGTAGCAAAACGAGAGAAACACATGTACATCAGTATAGACAAGACAGAGATGTAGAAAAAACCAAGAGTTCTTCAATGAAGTGATGACAGTACTTAAGTATTGAGCTTTATTTTCTAATCTCTTTTTTTTCAAGTATGTGTCTTGTCTCGTTTTGGTGTCCAATATGCTTATCGCTTCTTACCCTTTCTCTTCTTTCCCTTTTTCCCACCTCCTGTCGTCGTGGTCGTTTCATTTGGTTTGGATGCACCACTAGGAGCGGGTGATCCACTCTTCCCCCGAGGAGAAGCGGTGAGATTCTTACCAGCAACATCAGCAGAACCAGAGGCTGTTCCTGGGGTTTCGGGACCACTACTTACAACGGGGACGTTTGCCATGATGTTTGCAAGTCCCGGTTCTGACGTGGTCTTTACTGTGTATTCCCGTTTTAACCTTTCCTTCTCCTTCTTCCTCTTTATTTTCAACTTCTGCTTCTCTTCCTTTGTCGTCTCCTTTGCTACTTCTTTTGTAGCTGACTCCTGTTTGTCCAAGTCCATAGAATCTTTTACCAGGGGTACTTTTTCGGAAAATTGAACTCCTCGGGGACCAAGCGCGGAAAGTAACCTTGAAACTTCTTTAGCTCTTGATAAACGAATCCGATAGCATGTACCAGATACAGGATCGAATGTTTTCACATTACAATAACCATTGTGTTGCTGCTCCTGAGTGGCAGTGGCTTGATTTGATTTCTCTTCTGATTTCGATTGCTTTTTGAACCCATAAGTTATAGATACTCTGGTCTGAAAATTATCCAAGATTTGTTAGTTTTTTTCTACTAGATAACAAATATTGAACTGAGAATCTATTTCTAGAGGACCAGCTGCGTTGTTCCACAAAATTTTTCACGCTCAGTCCCATTTGGTGAGCGAATCCATAACCGGACAAAAACATATGGAAAGAAAATACATACACTAGTAGGACGAGCTTCCAGCAGCCTTATAGACTGCTTTAAATATTCGTCAATGGAGCTTATAACTGGCATTTGACGAATTGTCTAGAAAAGTCGAAAGGAGTTGCCATATTTGGAGTGCACGACATAATGTAGAGGTGTATGGGTGTTACACAGAAACGAGTGAAGAAAATCTAAAAGTCCAGGAACAAACATGTCTGGAAATGCATTGTTCTCAAAGTTTATTGTTCAATATCCTTCTCACGCCCTGGGCATCACAGTTTTAGGTTCCGAATAGACACCATTATGAATCTCCCAGACCGTGTATCCATATTATCTGTTCTAAGACATATCCCGTGTGATAGCTCTTAAGTTCATCATCTCATAGAACAACTGAATACAAAGATCGGGAAGTGAGAGAACTTCTAGTAGTTCTCAAAGATTGCATAATCTTTATGATATTGACATTGGACCTTGACTCTATTACTGTATCACTAATATTGCCATAAACAGTACTGAAGAGATAAGGACAAAGATGGGGATAGGAAGGTTTTTCTTTGGTCTCTGCATCTGTTAACCAAAATATTGCATGGCCTTGAGAAACTAACTGAGAGCATTTATCGGTTGCCTTTTAACAGCAGGAGACGTATACGAACAATAAATAAATCTATCTGTCATCTCTGTAGAGACGCACAAATTTATCCAGTTTAACTCCACCATCATCAGACACCAATCTAGATCGTCATCATATGCCTAGTAACTCGAACATTGCAGAATAAAGTTGATTCGATCCTCTAAAGCTTGCCTATTTCATTACCCCCAATGCCAGATGAGCATAGGAATAATTTTTTGAAATAGAGCGGTCAGGGAACACTAGAACTGTGATCAAAAATTATCCCAAAGCCCCTTAGAATTGAAGGCGTCCAAATCATGTCGGGTAATCTGCAAGAACAAGCGCAAATAGATAGGGACAAGGAAATCTAACCTTGATCTCCCAAAGCCAGCTTGGTTTGGGATAGATGAATTGGTTCATACCTCTTTTTCTGGGAATCAACACGATTGAAAAGTGGAGTATTGAAACATCTAGATATCTTGTCTTCAACAATAAGTAAGAAAGTGAAACAAAAACAATAATAGAGTTATAGAGAAAACAGAGTCCTAGATTATGGCTAAAAGGATATTGGCTGACATGTGGCTTCAAAACAACGATTCAGATACTTCACTCATATCAGGTTATCAATCAACCCCTGTTAGAAGGATGAACCTTCTTCAATTCATCAAGACGTTGGGTTACAAGGACTATACAAGTTAGTACGTATCAACGTAGTTCAATACACCATCAATTTTCGCTAGGAAATACCCGACAGTCCCTAAATTATCTATTTTTATCGTCCAAGCAGGTTTAAGCTTTGAATGCAAAATAGTACCACCTTCCTTGTACATATGAAAACAGAGATGAACAGATATTTGATACTAGCGGGTTCAAGAAAGATCAACTAGAGTCATTATCATTTATCAACTAGCAATTGCATAAGTTCCTTATAATCAATAACGCCATCTCCATTCGTATCAGCTTGTTTGAACATTTCTTCAATGTCAGCATCTGAGAATGCCTCACCAATAGAGCTCAACACAACTCGCAACTCTGATTTGGATATAGTGCCATTCCCATCTTGATCAAAAACACTAAACGCCTCAGCAATCTCGGCCTCCCTATCTGTTTCACGCATCTTTCTCGTCATCATGGTAATAAACTCGGGAAAATCGATTGAACCATCGTCGTTTACATCCACCTCGCTGATCATGTCTTTGAGTTCTGCATCGGAGGGTGCCTGGCCCAAGCTTCGCATTACAACGCCCAGCTCATTTGGGGTGATGACGCCTTTCGTGTGATAAAGTTAGTTTCAATGTGCCCCTTCTTCCTCACGTAGTACAAAACTTTTCCTCTTGTTGCTAAGGGAGAGAATTGATAGATTAGATCAACCATACCATCGTTATCCTTATCAAAAAGAGCAAAAGCTTCTTTTAACTCTTGAATTTGTTCTACTGTAAGTTTATCAGTCTTATCAAAAGACACAACCGCAGTCAAACAATGTTAGAAAACGGCCGATCAAAACATGTCTCCTTCTTTTGTTGATGCTTTTGACTCCCATTTTTTCGACGTCACCCAAAATAGACCTTCTTCAGATCAACAGGCCGTGCAAAAAAGATAGAGCCGACGAGATTTCACATGCAAACAGGAGCCAAAACAGACTCGCAAAAGAAAGAATAGGAAACAAGAAGAATCAAAAAAAGACTCTGTAATAGGACGAAACTCACCATTACTATGCCAGTACTAAAGATTTTGTCTTTAGCAAAAACACGCACACGTCAAAGGACTCAAAACCGCCCAGGCACACCTCAGATCAATAGCACGTGACCTGATTGACACAGCCAGCGGGGAAGAGGCGCACGCGTCGGCGCGGCACTTGTGCCACATCTGCGCCGCTAGTAGCGCGCACTGATCTGGGCGAGCATGTTCTCGAGGTGCACGTGATTCTCGTCAGGCATGCGGCTGGGACTCTGGCTCCAGAAGCAAAAAGCGTCCTTCTTGTATTCTTCGAAAAAGGCGTGGTCGGGAATCGTCTGCCAGTCCGGACTTGCTTCGCTGTCACCGCCGGGGCCGACGTCGAGCCCTGAGACTAGCGCCGTGGTGAAGGTCCAGCACTTGGCGACCTCCGTGTGGTTGTAGCCGCCGCCTCCAAGTAGCAGCGTAGGCCTGCCCCAGCGGGATATTCGTGACACGGTTTGGCCAAAGGCCTGTATTGAAAGATTCCACTCGCAATGTTCATCGCCCGTCAGACCGTCTGCTCCACATTGAACGACGATCGCGTCGGGATTGAACCGGGCAAATTGAGGTTTCAGCACTTTGTCGTACACAAGCTCGAGGTCTTTATCGTTGAAGCCTCTTTTCGTCGGCACATTAATGGTTTCATTCAGACCTCGCCCTTTTCCTCTATCAGTTAGCTTTCCTGTGCCCGGGTAGAATCCAACATCGTAGCGGTGCACAGATATAGTGAGAACCTTGTCTGAGAATTGGAAAGCGCTCTCTACGCCATCCCCATGATGAAGATCTAGGTCGATATACATCACTTTGTTAAACGTCTTGCGAAGCCTTTTTAAAATCCCTCGTTCCGTTAGTTTTCTTTTTTCATATAGGATTTGACCATATTTACTCACTCGAGTATCCCTAGCACAATATCATTCGCGTAGCAAAACCCAGAACATTTGGATTTTCTAGCATGATGTCTCCCGCCATTCCAATTAATTGCAACGAGATTCCTTCGATTCCCCTCTTGTTGCTCTTGTTCTTGCTCTTGATATTGTTTACTGAGAAATTTTGCACACGAAAGTGTAGCTCCGCAGACCAATCTCACGTATGTGCTCAGGTGGGTGAAAACGGGACAGTCATACTGTAGACCGTATTTTTCATCTAATCTTTGTGATGGTAGAGCCCGCGATTTTTCCTGCTTCTTACGTTTATTTTCCAAATCCGATTCTGATTCAGATTCAGTATCGCTTGATACATTATACTCTTGTTCATCGGAGAGCTCACTATCTGAAATTTGTTCATCCATATCTTTCAACCGTTTCAGCACACTCCTGATTTTCGCACTATCCTCTCCTTCTTCTTCCATTTCCTCCTCATAATCCCTCTCCTCCTCCTCTTCGGACCTTCTTCTCAACAAATATCGTGCAAACTGAGGATCATGGAACGTTGTAAGTTCCTGTAGAAGAGCGGGTTTCACTGGGATGTTTACACATTGCTCTTTCAACTCAAAGGCCTCGATGAGGGAACTAACGAGACTCGCACGGCCTTCATTGGCAGGAAGACCATCACAGATCTTGGAAATAAACTTGCCACTTGTTATTCCTACTATTGCCGGACCGCGTGTTTTTTCCATTTGCCGTTGGGAGATGATAGAATGGGACTGTAGGTGAGAAAACACGTCTTGCATGTATTTTTGTACCATGTCTAAACTACGCTTTCTACACAGTACCACCAACTTTCCCCAAAAGTGAGCTAAACAAAATCTGATATTTTCTCTATATCATGTATACTCAAACCAAGTATTGTCTGGATATCTCAATTCCAGCCGCAATGTTTTGTACACGGGCGTCTAGCTTGTATCCTTCTTCAGCCAGCTCAGCCAGTTTCTCGGGAAGCTCCTTCAACGGTACTAAAATACAGGAATTGTGTTTAGATAAGAGCCATTATCGAAACAAACAGACTTCACTACTCACCTGTGAACGTCTCTATGAACTCTTCTGGTTCCAACTTTGGCACAGGGTTTTGGTTTCTTGGATCCTCAAGGTCGATCTTTACAGTGACCAGAGACAAGTTGGTATTGCAAAAGCCTAAAACGTACACATTGACAGTTAACAGAAAGATCATTCACAAGTAAAGACTCTTTTTTCTCTCTGTGGAACATACCTGGATCGTTGAAAATGGCAGGACTCTTGCGGATCGCCTTCCCCACGTAACCAGTCTCCTCCAACAGTTCTCGTTCCGCACATGTCTCGAGGGTCTCGTTAGGATCCAACAGACCTGCTGGAATTTCAATACAGACAGCATTGATAGGAGCACGGTATTGTTTCTGGAGGACAATTTCGGGTCCTTCATTAGGTTTCTCCAGAATTGCAAGTACACCAACTCCGTCTACCTCTTTCCCCTCGACTCTTGTCTTTCTGGAGCCGAATTCCCAAGTTCGCTCTTTCTTGTGTGTTAGATACATAGACCGATTAGGATACAAATCATATGCTCACCTTGTCCTTCAGGATCAAGATAATGGATTTTCTCCAGCTATAGACTCTCCTAACCAATTAGTCACTTGTCTTTGATCTCCTATTTTAAGCTCCGAGTACTTGCCTGGACCCATCGAGCTTCAGACGATTCCTTATATACAACGTGTCAATATGATTGATCAATTAAACATCCAAAATCCCTTGAGAACCATCTATTCTTACCAATGGCTCGGTCTTTAACAATTTTGCATCGAATAGATTCACCATTTTTTTTTTTAACCAGTGGTTGATCGTTAGGACTACTATCCTCGTAACACAAACACAGGCCTTGGGCTAACCACTCTACACCTCTCATCACCATCTTCATCAGCTCCATCTCCGTTGTCACAAGCAGCATGGCGGCTTCAGATACAGATGAAGCAGAACTGAAAGCAAGCATCCATGAGCGACTGATAGAATCAGGCGAATATGACCGGTTTGTATTATTTTCTGATTCTGGTTTATGATGATTCCATAACTAACCCCAAAACTTTTGGTAAAGAGTATCTAGCTTTTTGAGAAAACGACTTCAAGAAACAGGCTGGTATGATGAAGTTAGAGAACTGGCAACAAGTGAGTTCACACATTCTTTAAGTTTCCCGCCTCCCTCTCCCCCCGTTTTTTTTTGTGATAATAATCTAACACATGTCTATAATAGACCAAGTTATCGATGAAGAAGAACCAAACTTTTTGAAAACATCACGAAAGATCGAACCAAGAGCACTGGGTATATAATACTTTTTTCCTGAGAAAGAGACGATATATGATGAACCAACACTAACCATTTATGGTGATTGCTTTAGCAATGGTCCCTGATGAAGTGAAGCTGGAAACTCTGAAAATGATCAAACAATTTTTGGATGAAACCATAACACGGAAATGAAACTTTTTGATGATTCATAACCAAATTATCGATCAAAAAAACCCGTCTAAATGGGAATAGCTCCCGAATCACAGACCGTCTCTCCAACCAGTCCATACCTTTGTGTCAAATCTATAAAATAAAAGAGAAAAAAGTAATAAAAAGCTGATGAATACTGTAAGCATTATGAACATTTTCCCTAAGGCTTATCGTATATTCTTTATTGTAGTCACATAAAAAAGGTCAAAACCACACTAAACTGCTATAATTTATAAAAACGTAAAAAGCAAAAATACTAAACAAAAAAAAAGAAAGAATCGTCTAATAATCATTAAATTCTAAGCTCTTGGAAATCATCCTCTAGATCCAGTTGACTATCAATCGTATTAGGACGTCCTGTCATGGGAGTATTACCAATGCCGTAGAAAACACCGGGTGTCGAGTTCAAATGTCCATGAACTCTGGATTGAACAGGAGTCGCGAGATTGAAGGAAGGTGAAGGGGCACAGGAGCCCATCGGTGAGATGGATGGAGTCATTCCAACTGCAACCTCGTAATCTGGAGGAGATAGAGCCTGGACATCGTTATAGGTTGGTGGTACTTCATCATCCCAAGCAATCCCGAGCCCGCTTCTTTCAGACATTATTAGCTTAAACTGCATTCGTAAAACCCTGGCCGTACCCGTTGGAATTCCAACCAATGCTCCTTGCCCATTCGCTCCACCGTTACTGGAAGATTCTCCTTTACTTATAACCGACGGTGAAGGCTGTTGCTGTTGCTGTTGAAAAATAGAAGAAAGCTCTGCAAGTCGGTCATTGTTGGAAGGCCCCTGCTGCACGCGTTTTTTCGGTGCCGATCCGCTGCCTTGGCTGGTACTCGAAGTGAGACCTAGAGATGCTCTTGATTGTAGAGTTTCCTCAGCTATGATCAGCTCCACGACCAAAACATGCTTAACAGATATCCCCAGCGTAGGATCATCAATGTCACAGCATAAATTTGCGTGCATGTGTGCTGGATTAGATCGCGGAAGAGGTTGTGAAGAGGAAACATGTGTAATATGTTTATTTGGTCCTGTCGATGTATTGAGGATATTGAGATCTCCTATCAGATCAATCTTTCCTCGGCCAGTGAAATCACTCTTCCATCCACTTTTCACTTCTCCATGGGCAACAATTCGAGTTTCTTCTAGATATAAACTCTTGTCAGGCTTTTCTGCTGCAGAATCAGCCATGGGTGTGGCAGTGGTAGAATTTGCGGCAGAATTTGCAGTAGAATTTGCCGCAGAATGAGCCGCTGGCTCGGGAACAGGGGAAAAGTCCGCTGGATGCCTGTTGTTGTCATTAGCAATAGCATGCGCTGAATCGGACATACTACTGGCTATAGATGTTGCAGAGGTTGTTGAAGCGACTGGAGAAAAGCCCAGGGGGGTTTGAGTGCCGGACTTTGGCTTTGATTTCCCCGACCGAGCCTTTTTCTCATAGGCGGCGTCTTCTAAAACTTTCAGCTTTTGTTGATGCCGACTGCATGCTTGAGCTCTTACTTTGATATGCTCGTCGATTCGCCATGTGAGCTTTCTCATTCGCCATCTGTCCGAGTCACTAACCACGTTGTTCAGTTGAAGCTCAATGGAAAAACTGGATTTGGGGTATATCACGTTTGGTAAAACAGCTGTAGCGGTAATTTCTGTAGGTGGGAATATACGGAGCGCATTTCTCTCTGGACCTTTCAAAATGGACCGGGTCACGGTGACTGGTAACTTGACACTCACGACGGTATTTTTGGGACCTCCTTTCGCTTCTGCAAGCAATTCGTATCGGATACTTGTACCGGTTATCCCTAGTGAAGAGGTAGCGGGAATTGAACCTGGGAGTAAATGAGAAAAAGGGTAGGCATGTCTCCCTCGTGGCAGCATTGTATGTTGGGTAACAACGTCCCATCGAGCTAATTCCACAGTCAGATTGTTGCAATTATGGCAGTTTGCAATTTGCGAAGAGGACGGCACAAAAGGTCTGTGATAGGATACCTTTTGTACTAGTGTTAGCGTCACTTTCTGAAGAGGAAAATCTGCCACGGACTCGAAAATTTGCCCGACTGGATCTGAAAATGCCATACTTGGCGATGCAGCCGCACGGGGAGTGGAAGCCGAAGCCGAAGCCGAATGAATTGGAGACATCATTGGGGTTGAAGGAACCGAGCTCTGGCTCTGTGGAATCTTCAGAACGAGCAGGCCAGACACCAGCGCACCGGAACTCTCGTTTGGCGGGCCATAGAGGATTGCAGGAGGAGACTCTATGTCTATCGATAGCTTGAAAGGGCCCGGCAGCGTTCGCTGTGTCGAAGGATGGATCACAGCGGTAGACGACCTTGAATGCGAGTGATGAGAAAACAGATGCATCTGGGTGTGTGAACACTAACAACAAAAAAAAAGAAAAAAATTAACTGGCTTAGTGAAAGAGGACTCTAGATCCAAGTCTAGGGGGAAAAAACAGCAAAGCTGAGTAGCCACTGAAAGCTTGAGAGCAGGCGACGACTCCTCGGTTGCAACACTGCCGGACAGAACAGAACAGAACAGAACAGAGCTGACAGACACAGGCCACTCGGGAGATGGATCGTGGACAGCACTCGTGAAGACTGGACAAAAAGAGATGAGAGGGAGAAAAGCGAAACCTAATGCAAATGCACAAATCACGCCGCCCGCCAGCGTGCGCGTCACGTGAGCACGGCACGCTCTTTCTCTCTCTCTTTGTGCCCACCGCGCGGTGGGCGCACCCCGTGCGATGACTAAGCCGCGTGTCAGCCATCAGCCGTCCGGGGCGCTGTCCGGGACGCCATCCGACGGCTGGGCGACGTCCGGCTGCACCGGGGTGTCGGGAGAAGGTCCCAAGGGCCCGACTGACTCGCTCTTGTCTCCCTCGGCCGCCTTCTGTACGGCCTGGATGGCCGGCGTGACCAGCTTTAGGATCATCGTAGCTCGCGGGATAATATCTCGCTTCGCAACCTTCACTTTGGACACGGGCGAGGGCTGCGCAGCTGGGGCGCCGTGGTTGGACGTGGACGATTCGGGCGTGGACACTCGCGAATCTACTGCTCCGTTCCCAGGCGTCGAGGGCCCTTTTGCCGGAGTGGGCTGTAGTATGATCTTACCGTCTGCTCCAGTGTGTGCCGCCGCCGCCGCTGATGATGATGGTTGCGTGTTTCCATCTTTTCCATCATCATCGTTCATTTCCTCATCTCGCTCTTCATCCAGAAACGTGAGGTAAAACTTGAGATACACCGCAACAAACATATCATCCAGACGCGCCGTGGTTCCAATTCCGTTGTTGATCCTGCGCAAGTCAGAAACGTCGTATAACAATGCAAGATGCCCTTCCTTGTCGAGGGCTGGCTGGATCCTCTCATAATAAGCCTGAATTCGTTCAGATACGGCTCTGAATTCGGTGTAAATCAGTTTGGGAAGCATAATATCTGTAAAATTATTAGGCAGTCCTGCCCGTAATCGGAACATGTCGCACGCAATATCACACGTGAATTCCCATAGTTCGCTATGATTGATCACTGCAGACTGTGACCGGCGTAACTTCTTGAATAGCATCATCATGAGAGGAAGATCATCTGTCCGCTTGAGCAGAATTACCAGAAACTTGATATATTCATACACATAGACAAAATGCTTCCCGGGTCTTTCATTCTCTGGTTTCCAAATCGTGAGAACGTTTTTGGAACTAGACTTTAATGAAAATAATGTAAGCAGCTCTTCTTTCGCCTTCTCAGGATCATTGTAGACTTCATCCAAAATCTTGGCAATCAGGTACGAAGGTCGGTGTTGCCATTTCTTCTTGTCCGCAGTCTTTATTCTCTGTAATGTTGATAAACAAGCGCTGAAAAACTTTGCTTTTAAAGCCTTTTGAAATCCTTCCTCATCCTCGTATTCATCATCTCCGATTTCAGTTTCCTGTTGAAAGTAAGGTGTGCCCGCAAGAAAAGTCAATGCTTCTTTACTACCAATCTGACCCCTTTGAACATACTTGTATAGTTTTGAGCAAAGCTTGTAGTGTGGTTCAAAAATGGGATCCGAGTGAGAAGCACTCTTCTCGTGTGATACTTCTTCAATTGCCTTTGTTAATAAAGAGACAACTTCTTCCGGCGGGCCTTGGTTTTTGTAAATACTACAGGCAAGGCAATAACTATTAGCCCAATCGTTAGGTAACCGCTCAATTGCCAGCTTTTGTATATAAATAGTAAGATTCAGAACCAGCTTTCTCTTCACGTCGCCTTTCACTTTGTGTCCATAAAGTCCATCTGGTCCACAAAACAGTTTTGTTGGTCGCAATTCGTAGCACAACATGTTCATTGGATTCAAAGCAGAGCTGTACAATTCTTTACCAAAAATTGGCCATAAGTACTCCGACAATGCATTAAACAATTCTGTATCCTTTTTGCGATTCCGAATAAGCGCACTGGCTGCCATAAGATAGCACTGTAATGCCTTTTTTTGATATATTGCGATTCCTTTCTTCCTATCAGAGTTAAACTTATCCGCACTCCATATCATATCATCCTCAACCAGCAATGAATACGATTGCCCCAGCCCAATCCAGCTTTCGATTCTGTTTGTACTATAAATGATGTCATAGCGGAAAAGTTTGATTGCATTTTCAAGCTCATCGATTCTTCCAGGCGTAGTTCTTTTTCTTGTTCGAAACAATGATAATGATATCATGCCTTGAATATAATACAATCCATAATCTGCCACTATTTGCGACTCCAACTGAGTCTGATCCAGAGAAAGAGACAAAACCCCTGAAAAGGCTTCACGTAGATGTCTTGAAGTAATTAGGGAATCGAGATACGAGTCTATGATACCCAAGTTGCGGATAATAACCTCCTCGTTATCAGGAGGTGGACCAATAACTTCATAACACTGATCTAAAGCCGCTTTCAAGTCTGCCTTTTGTGGGGCAAGCATTGCACTTTTTTTCCTCTGGGAGAAGGCAAATTTGCTTATAAATGGAATCAGTTGTAATACAGACTTTTCGTCCAACTTTTTGGTAGTTGTCTTGTGGTTATAAGGCACAAAACGGTCGGTTGAAATGGAAATTCCAAACCTGCAATTCAAATCTTGTAGAATATCTTTCTCCGAATCCTTCCAATCCAATGCTAAAAGCTCATCTTGCACCATTTTCAGAAATACCCCATCTGAATAGGAACAATAGCCAAGAGAACCAATGTGTTCATGAATAATACTTAGAAAGTCATTAATAACCTCTGGTTTCCTTTCTGCAGGCTCTAACGAGGCTTCAAAGAATAAATATATCAGGGACCAAGTCCTTACAACCATGTCTTTGATTTGTCTCTTTGACTGCTCAAGGCTATGGTGACTTGATGATTTTAACACTCCTTTAAAAACTGCTTCTTCAAACAAATCAAAAGTTGTTAGCAATTGACTTATGAAAAGTACACTAGAAAGTGCCTCTTTAACTTCATGCTTTGAAATTTTTGTTAAAAGTTTCCGATTTTCTAGAAGATTATGAAGCAAATCCTGACTCAAATCAGAATAATAGCGGAGACATTTCAGTATACTCATCTCTCTTTGAGTGGTTGTTTGATTTTGAAACTCAACTGAAGTAAAGCTATTGGCCAAAAACTTGAATATCTGTAGTGCGCCCACTAAACTCTGTTGCGTTTCATCTATTGCGAGATAACACTCAAGCAATATTCGCCATAGTTTCAATTTGAATTCAATACTCGAGGTACTGATAAATTGAGAAATAGACTCATTCTCTGGAGGAAGAGCTCGGTCAAAAGAGGGGCTAAGTATGGCCTCCAATAAAATTATTCGTTCTCGGATTTCGTCTTGGTCTACACCTTCCAATTCTCCCAAAACTTTGCAAAAAATTGAGGCAGCTTTCAATTTCGAAATTTGAGTATCTACACCTTTATCATCCAACTTTGGTATAGTTGAAAAATTCGAGAATAAAACGGGCTCAAACTCTTTGCAATAACCAAGACTTTCTTTGAGATTCTCAAGTTCTGTTATTATAGAGTCATGAGTGGTGGTTTGACTAAACTGATCAAACAATAGACCACACCAACGGTTTCGAAACTCTGTCTTTGAAACTGGAGATTCCTGGTACCAACTGTAGCGAACTTTGACTATGTTCAAAAGTTCAGCTACTTGAGTCCTCCATCTCGTCACTTGTTCAAAAGCAAATTGCTTGCTATTGTTGAATTCTATCTGACTGGATCTTGTTAATGCCGATGTAGCATTTGAATTATCCTCAATCAAATTGAGGTACGAATCCAAAGATAACTCAAAAGCAGATTCACAAAATTCAAGCCATTTTAAAGAGACCTCATGGCCATAAATAGCATTGCTCAGAATCATATCTTTGCAAAAATTGAAAAAGAATGGTTCGGAAACTTTGAAAAACCTCTTCACAATACATGTTAGCTCCTCAGGCCATACATCATCCAAAATGGAACATTTTCCGTCAACATCAGTCATCAAATATTCCAAATAAAGCATCCGCAGTTGATGGAAATGTACAGGAGATGAGTTAACCCTATTAATGAATTCTTTCACTTTCCAGGTAACCAATGAAGCCTTCCTTCGAAACTCTAGGTCTGCCAGCGAAACTGAGTTCAAGAGACCCATCAATGGCTGAGATGATCCATTCGTCCATGCTCCAACTTTTGCAAAACCCTCGGTATGTTCATCGTCCCAAGTGATCAAAATATGTTTAAAATCAATAACATATTGCTGGCTTTGAGGTTCATCACTAGAAGAGAATGTATTGATGATATTCTCCATTTTGCAGCCAATAATGCCAAGGAACGAGTTAATTTGAGCAAGGAAAGATTTCTTTTCCAGAAAGTCAATCATATCTAAGGAATGTTTTTGATCTTCTGCTCGTGCTCTCATCCGTTTACTTGCTCGATGCTTGCTATCTTCTATAGGTGATGGACGTTTCGCACCAATGCCCAAGGAAGCCCCATTAGATTCAGAGACATCAGAAACTATGACAATGTCTTGCATTTCCGAATAAGTATTGGTTGGTTCTGGAGAAGAGACAATAGAAATCGTCTCAACAGTGTTAAGGATGTTCTGGGGAATATCTATCCTCACTTCCAGAATTGGTTTCTCCATTAGTTGATAAGGGTCGAAAATGCCCTTGTTTTTAGACCTTGTATTGAGTGAGGGCAGCAAATTCTGGATCGATTCTCCGAGATCTAGCCAGTCCAAGCTACTGAGAGTAATATGGGTAACTTCGAGACGTGCACCTTCCTTGTGTAATGCTTCCAACTCGTCTTTTAACGGTTTAAGAAATGATAAATCTTTTTTCTTACTCAACTGCGAAAGCATTTTTGAAGTTTTGTCATCTTTCTTCACTGTTGATACATTCGTGTCAAATATTGACGACAGAAGCTAAATTATTCTTGTTAGAAGGTAATGCGAATTTCTATTCAACATAATATTACTCACTTCGTTTAATTTCATAAACGCTATGCTTGTGGCTGGAGAAATTGTAGACCCCTGGATATTGCCATCCTCAACCATAGGATCTGAAGATATAATTGACTCTAGAGATAACCGACATAGTCGCTTACTGTTGAATATTTGAAATATATCATACAGAAGAGTTAAAAGAGACGAATCACCGTCTGCATGGTTTAAAGCCTATCGCAATCATTTACTATTAGAACAATAGATCCCACACTCGAAATCTCATTTCACTTACCTCAAAAAAGTCATCCAAACACGCATCAAACTCTTCAAATAATTCATCGTTGTCATCACTTGGCGATATTGATTTGAGTCCTTGAAACTTGAGCATGCCTCGATTTCGATAAGCTAAATATCTAAGCCATTCAATTGCAGGTGATGGCACCATATCCTTTGCTCTTTCATTAGTGTCTTGGTCGATATTCCACTGATAATCAAACCTACTTTTTTGTCTTGTGTAAGTACATCAATCTTGAACAGAGCTTCATATTCTTTGACAGAACCCTTCAGATCGCCTGCCCTTTGAAGTTGAAGGGCTTGTTGAAACACCTTGTATGCTTCTTCAATCTATATGATATCAAATATTAGGCTGGCAGTTCTTGAGACACCATCGAGAAGTTTCGCATTCTTACTTGTAGCTCTCTTGTGTGTTCTTCTACATCGAACGCCGAGTTATTCTTTGTCGTTACATTTAAAGCAGTAAAAGACTATTCGAATGGGCTATTATTAGAGAAATTTCACAAACTTCCTAATCTGTTCAGATACAATACTCACCATATTGCAATTACTGGATGTGTGTGTACTGAGAGGCAGGTGGTTTGGAGACACAAAACAAAAAGTATAACTACACCCAGATGCCTACTTGGCACTCATCATCCACTATGACCAGGGAGTTCAGCTACTACTCCGAATTTCTCCCTCGAATAAGGATTGTTACAGTTTCCTTTACAATTCCCACTTTTAACCCGGGAGTCTCAGCATGTTTATTAGACTCAGAGACACTTGGGTTATCTGGTGGGTTTAATATTCCCCTTGCCCACCGAGTTCAACTGAGTGACAAACCCCCAGTAAGACTTTCTTTAGCTCCTTCAAATGATGGGAACTACTCTCTTCGATTGCCTTCATCACACGTCGACGATGATTTAATTTACCATGACAAGTCCTCAAGTCTGCTTGTTGATATGGGTTTCAATTACCAATGGCGTGCAAAGCACTTGGAAAGTCTTCAACCTCCAGCATATATTAGTTGCGTGGAATGCAACCAAGAGCTACTAAGCTGCTCTGAAATTGAAAAATTTGTTGAAATGCCTTCGGAATCATGGGGAGAACTTATGGACATGTGGTACTGCGAACACGATGAAAGGAATCTCAACGGCTTTCTAAATGTGCACCCAAGTTCCAAGTTTGTACCCGCAGAAAAACAGATTTTCGTCGGACCATTCTATTTACTATTGAACAGTACTACTAAAAGTCACATAAAGCACTCTGAAAGCGGACCGCTGTGTAAATTTTGTCAGAGTCTCTTGGGCACAGTGGATACTCCAAGTTCTGTGAAACTGTTCAAATGGAAAATAGCAATAGCTCATCAGAACACAAAAGAGAATTTTAGTTCTCTGGGTCATATTTATAACACGCTAATGGCTTCGGTAAACAGCCACTCATCACATAATTTTGAGCTATATGAGGCAGAAACGGGGAAACTTAAAGCATTGGTCTGGATTCTTAATCTTGGAATTAGTTATACCGCTACAAACACAGAAAAGCAGAAAATGTCACTAAAATTATTGTATTCGGTGGAAATCAAAAATAAAGAAGTGCTAATGAAAGGTAGAGGCAGTTTCGAGGAAGTATCTTTCCCCTCTGACATTCTGAATGCTTTCCTTGAATCTTTAAAAAAGAAGAACTTGGCATTACCCAGTTCTCAGAGAACCTATGAAATGTGGAACATAGGGTTCTTGGACCAAGTTGATGATTTGGTTCTAAAAGTCTAAAAACGTTGTAGTAGGCGCTGAGTTAGTGGTGCAACTTGTTTTCTACTGGCCTGGACATTAGTCTGCTGATAAGCTGGAGCAGACAATGAAGATTCAGACGTGTTAATAACACCATCTGAAGCAAAAGGAGCAAGACCAAGTTCTTCTTTTGAAGATTCTATAACATTTTGGAGTACCTCCTTGGATCCAGGCGATATTGAGTAATACTTGATCTGCCTTTGAAAATGTTCTGCTGTATCCGCTGCCATAACAATATAAATATCGAGGCCAAGGGTCTTTCCGTGTTTGATGACTGATTCGTCAAAATCTTGGTGTTCTTGGTACAGCCAGTCAAACAGTTTCACTACCGAGCTTATCCCCAGTTTAATAGGAGCACCAGATTGCGAATTGACCAGCCATTGTTTATAGTCTTTACGAAGAACATCCGAGGATTTCATCCCGGATATATCTTTCTTCGATCTATTCAATTCTTCATAATAGTTTTTCAAATTAAAACTTGAGGGTGCCATACTTTTCAATGTCTCAAATGCTTCTAGATCAGGCTCTTGAACTCTTTTTTGCATTAGGGAAGTATCAACAAGGAGTGGTGCCAGAGCCAGCTCGGCTATATCTAAGTTGCTAAAAGGAATGGAAAGTTTTGTATCTTCTAGGTCGAATTTGTTTTTCCAGTAGTTTACAACCAAACTGACATTGCTCCCTGTACCTTGTACTATCAGAGGTCCTTCAGCCTTTTCAATTGACTCTTTGAACAAACCTTCGTCTTCATGATGATCAATAATGCCAATTATGTTTCTATAGTTGTCAGATAACCACCCCGTAGGCTTGTTATGGTCAACAAGAACGAGATCAAAGGAAGGTTTAGATTTTTGAAGGTCATCGAGAAAGATAAGTTGCTCTGGTGGAATATCTGACCGTTGGAGCAAGTACTCAACATCGCGTCTTAATGGTAAGTCAGCTCTAGGGATAGCCAATACTGGAAGAATTGTACCACTTTTTTTAGTTCTAGCCCAAAACGTAGATTGAAAATAGGCGTGTAAAATCGAGGAAACAATTGAATCGAGGTCTACAATGGAGTTAGACAGACCCAATCAAACAGTACATCGAGCCTAAAGGGTCATACCACAGGCTTCGTTTCCCGCCACAAGTTGAAGAACTCCCGACGACGGTTTTGATAGAAGATCTTTTGCAGACCGTATGAAGCCTAACAATGTCTGTGTCTGGACAGTCATGGTGAGCACTTTTCTTCCTGTTTCTTTTTGCCTAGTCCCAGCTTTATAGTTCCACTACAATAAACATCCAAACTTTTGTACCTTGAAAAGACGAACTGGGTCTACAAGGGGCATTAAAGCCTTGATTATTCACACAATTACAAAGACTGTTTTTACAAGAAACCAAACTCTTGAGTTCTGAATCCAATCTACATTTACTCAAACTGCTTTCCTTAATGCCATTTCTCCCATCTCGAAAGCTCAAGAAAAGGACCAATTATGTCACGTGATATCATCTCAACTGTATTAGACATTGGGAAGATCTTTCTACGGTGATTCATCTTCCAGAGTTGCTTGATACTAGGCATTTTTTATTGGCTAACTGTTTGAATTCACTGAATATCTTTCCAAAATGACCAAAGCTGTTAACATCTTGATCCTCGGTATGTTGGTAAACCTTCGATTCCATGAGACACTACTCTGACTCAATTCAGTATAAACTAACGTTTTCTTCGGTATTATAGGCACTGGTGTTGTCGGTTCAGCTTTCATTAATCAATTGAAGAACCTAAAGCCTTCAAAGATCACATATAACGTGGTTGGAATTTCAACCAGTCGAAAGACGTGGATTTCCCCAAGCTACGCTCCTCTTGATTTGAGCAGCTGGGAAACTGACTTTGACTCCAACGCCAATTCGGGCCTCTCCGTTCAGGATCTCATCTCCTACATCAGCAAATCTCCATTGCCTGCTATCTTTGTGGATAACACTTCTGCTCCAGCTGTTGCAGATGCCTATCCTGATATTCTAGAACTAGGTGTTTCAATTGCAACTCCAAACAAGAAGGCATTCTCCAGCTCGCTTGATCACTGGAAGAAGATCTTCCAGGCAACAGAAAAAGCTGATGGTGGATTGGTGTATCACGAAGCCAGTGTTGGTGCAGGTCTCCCAATCATAGGAACCATTAATGACCTTGTTATCACTGGAGACGAGGTCGTCTCAATCGAAGGCATCTTTTCAGGAACCTTGAGCTACATTTTCAACGAATTTTCAACTTTGGATGCAGGCAGCAAAGTGAAATTCTCAGAGGTTGTCAAAGTGGCAAAGTCTTTAGGGTATACAGAACCTGATCCAAGAGATGATTTGAACGGTCTGGATGTTGCTCGTAAAGTTACAATTGTTGGTAGACTGGCAGGCGTTGAAATCGAAGCGCCCACCGCTTTCCCAGTTCAGTCTCTGATCCCCAAAGCATTGGAGTCTATTGAGTCAGCAGCAGATTTTCTCGAAAAGCTCCCTGACTACGATAATGACCTGGACAAGCTAAAAACAGATGCACTGAAAAACGGGAAGGTTCTCCGTTATGTTGGAAGGGTCAACAAGGAGGAAAATAAAGCCACTGTTGGAATCGAAGCTTATGACTCTTCTCATCCATTTGCTGCGCTTAAGGGATCTGATAATGTCATTGCAATCAAGACAAAAAGATATCCTAACCCCCTCATCGTCCAAGGTGCTGGGTAAGTTACCAATTATTATAATCCTTTTTTTTGCTTTCTTTTACTAACCTATTCTACAATTAGTGCGGGAGCTGAGGTGACTGCAGCCGGCGTTCTCGCTGATACAATCAAAATTGCCCAGAGAATTGCCTAGATTAGTAAAATAATTGCCATGTATTGCGTTTATTATTAAATTTTCTATTTACTCTCGACTCCTGGTGATTTCACTCCATCTTTTTAGAACAAAGTCATCTGTTGAAAAATTCTAATTGTAGTCTCGTTCTGAAGATTATGAGAAGTTGTGAAGCTTGTCTTCACTTCTGGAATTCCGTTATTTGTAACAGGTTTTGTCGTACTGTAAGCAGTTATCCAACTCTTTTTGGCTTCTAGAAACATCAGTTTCAGTTGTTCTTGATTTTCACATAGATCTCGAAACTTGTACATAACTGCTTGAGCGTTCATCTGTGTTCGCTGAGCAATGGTACCGGACGTTGCCATGAGTCGTGAGATGTAACAATTATTAGGGGCAAGAATAAATTCTCCAGCATCTGTGACTTCAGAGATGTAAGCTCCAGTGCGATGAATGTACTGGTAGTACATGTAATCTGGTTTGCCCCAGGAATATGAAACGTCCACAGGACTTCCTTCCAGGTTTTTTGCTGGTGATGTCTCTTCAATAAATCCAGAACAAGCCAAAACATACTTGTGATAGAAAAGCTTATCCTTCAAAAGAGGGTCACTTGGAAGATTGTTTGCCTCCACAGCGGAAGAATCCTGGCTAATGCTTTCCAATTCCGGGACATCTCTCGGGTCTAACGACAATTCAAGGATCACATGAGAATGAAAAGGATTTCTGACAATAAGCTGGCTAATTTCAACCCAAGGAACCTCTACCAATTTGAGCCCGTATTTGTCGCAAATCCGGGACCAATTTGTTATTGCATTATCTGTCAACTTGGGCGTTGTATTTAGCCATTCCAAACGAAGATGGTAGCCATGCTCTGGGTTGTGGACTCTGTCATAATGCACTTTAACAAGCTCAGGACGATACGAATGATGTTGAGGATCAAGATCAAGTGTTACCAAGCGACTAATAGCAGCCTTGGGTTTTTCAAATTTGTTTGAGTTTTTGGAGGAGGCTGGTGATTGTGTAGAGTCTAGTGAAACCCCAGAATTCGAGCGCTCATCTCTTCGAGAACTCAACGGAGTAATACTTTTTAGATCACTAGAATGGTCATCAGTAGTTGATTTTTGATTTGTAAACCAACTAGACTTGAAAACATTCACGTATTCAGGTTTCAGTTGGTAAAAATAGTGTCCATCGAGGAATCCATGTCTATGCTCGACATGATGGAAAAATCCTTCTTTGCATAGCTCATTTCCAAAAGTAACCGCATCTTCTCTAGTAGAAATATCGGTAAAGTTTTCAATTATCCAATTCACAAACTCCATTCCAAGAAAACAATTTTTATGAGTTTTCCAATGCCATACTCTATCCACAAACTGAATGCCTTTTGGCCCTTGGATTTCCTGGGCAAGCTGGTTTAACTTTACGCTACTGTTAAATCGCTCATTGGTCTTGACAAAGAGTGAATCGTGCCTATCTGTCTTTTCATTGTCTTCAATTTGCTGTAAAAGAAATGTGACAAGATCGCCAGTGTAAAAGTTTATCTCTGGAACAAGTTCGTTGTTCAAATCTTTACTTCTTCTCTTTTCTTCTTTCTCAACGTATCTGCTTTTATAGATTTGCGAAATTAAATGTCTTATTCCTTCAAGGTTTACCTCTTCTCTGGATAAATTTTCTGATTTATCATCGGTAATAAAGAAACTTGATTGTTTAGGCATGGCGCCAGTCGGAAGGATAATGAATCGTGCTCGGTTTTCTTGGTTTTTATCCATTAATGCATCTTCGTAACCACCAAGTACTTGATCCAATTGGTTCCAATTGAAGGCCGTAGGCTTTTGGCCATAGACATCAAATTCAGTTTTCTCGTAATTTGACTTGTATCTTGTACGAATGAAAGGGTAGTAAGTTTCTCTGATTGGGAGAATTGTATCTTTTGATGTTTTCTGGTAAAGTTGTACATTCACATTCCCATAATAATCGCAGGAAATTCGGTGTATTTGACTGGCCCTTGACATGTAGATTCGACTACCGTAGTAATCCTCAGGGATATATGTAACCAACGCTTCTGGGTTACCTCCTGGTTTCCTTTTTGATTCTACTTTTCTCACTCTTTCACCAATGCAAATTTGAAATCCCATAACCAACCGAAGAGCAACCATTTCACACATTAGGTCTCGAGTATCAATCTCCTCGGCATAATCAGGGTCCAAAATAACATCATAAATCTGAAAGTTGTAATTCAGCTCAAAATCCTCAACAGTCGGGAAAAGAAGTGTGGTTATGGGGAGAGAAGCTGGAGATGAAAGCGACCGCCATTTGATGGTTTTCCTCTTCACATTTGGAGGGCTCACATATTTCCATCTTCCAAAATTGTAAAACTCGGAAAGTTCATCGGTGATTGGCCTCGATGGATTGTCTATCACAGTCCACATTTCGTTGTAATTCTGTGATGGTGCACTACTAGGTTTTATGGCTTCTTTACTAGCCTCAGAGCTTCCCACTGTTCCCCAGTAGCCTGAAGGAACTTTTGGCGGAGCATCTAACGCTTGGGTTGTGCTTTTCTGCCTAGAACTTTCGCTTTTCAGAATAATCATGGACCTATTGTGAGAAAGTCTTGACTTGTCGATAGACCTTTTTGGATCGATCCCTAATGATGCTGATCTTGCGCTAGTTTTCATCCCTGATGATAGCATATATGAATCGGATATTGCTGAAGTCGATGCTTGTGAACTTAATAAAGGTCGGGCTTTTGAAATTCCCAGTGAAAGCAGAGAAGAAAGGGCTGATATATTTGGGCGAGTGCTGGTAACGACGCCAAATACAGAAGATGTGGTGGTGCTTGGATTACCTTTTGACACTGTTGTCAATCCAGGCGAAAACGGTTGTGGACCATACGTTAGGTGCTTTCGTAGCTTACCCTTGCGTCTTCCCCTTGAAGCTTGACTCCTTTGCTGGACAAGCCGGTTACTTACCAGCTCGGACCCATACATGTCGCTAAGTGTCCGGACAGGGGCGAATACATCCCTATCGTAAGCTGCCATCGCACCTTCAACCGTTCTTGGGGTAGACATGAAGTATAAATTGTCGATGCTGACCGCTTTGACCTCATTTTCAATAACGTCCATCATTTGTATTTCATAGATTTTGCATCGAGGAATCCACTGCTTCATAAAGTTGTCTGTGCTGCTCCAAAATGAAACATCAATCCAGCTGGGAATACAATGGGTTAAGCGTTTTCTTGAATCTTTATATCGCAGAAGTGGCACGATATGTAAAGGAGGTCGGCTTAAGCAGACAATGTCGAATACGCTTTCTAGAGATAATAGCTTTTTGCTAGTGAACTGAAGTAAGTCGTAATCAACATCAAATACTCCTGTGCCTGGAGTTATTATAATGAAATGGTTGTTGGTATGTCGCAGGTCTGGTTCTCGGAAACTATCTACTATCAAAGTGGTTCCCAAATTAATTGCTTCCAAAAGATTTCCTTTTACTGTAGGTAAAAGAGTATCCTGAAGGTCGTTTCTCCCTTTGTATTGGTGCATTAAGACGTCTTTTGAGAAAACACTAAACTCGTACCTGAGAGCTCCCATGATTTCGCTCCAATTCGTAATATGGGCTTGATCCACGACAACTCGGAAATAATCTTTTGTTTTCTTTGGTCTCTCGCCGTGTTCCAATGAAAGAGGTTCATTTGAAATGTCGATGCTCGTGAATAACACTATTGTTACTAGATGGTGAGCATCTAGTTCTTTCCATCGCTTGAATATCTCGGGGAAAAGCGAGTTTATCATTTTGTTGAATAGAATCTCCCCAGTTTCCTCAAAGTGCCACATTTCTTTTGACATTTGGATGAAAAACACTATTCGAGACGACTCAGATCTAAACACTATCTTCGTTTTATCGCTAACATATGCTGAAAAAGTCTTTTTGCCGTTGCGATAAATCTCATTAACAGAGCACCGGATCTTTTGAATAAAAGTAACTCTTTGGGCTCGATAAACGCATTGACCAACCAGAGAGGCGGATAATCGCCACATATCTCCTCGCGATATATGGATATCTTTTGCATATAGTTCAACTGTGTCGGCTTCAACCTCTTCTTTCCTTTTCTATGTCGTACAGCACTAAAGTGTTAAAATGAAAACCCAACACACGCACTATTCTAAGCAGCACATACTGGTTGGACATAAACCGGACTTCGGGGAGCAATGTTTAACAGTGTTGACAAGTTTCCATTGAGAAGAGAAATCTTTGGGTGATTGTCAGTTAATTTCAGCAGCTAGCCATACACGGGTACTCTCATCAGGAACAGCGTCCATACCTGAACATTGTGCATTTTCTTTGCTATCTCAGGATTTGCTTTTTTAATCACGAATATTAGCTTCTTCGGGGAGCCGTATATTGGCTGGAGCTCGGCCAGATCGCCTTCATTGGACCCAGGCAATTGAGACATGTCCACGATCACATCTTCAGAAGACACTCTAGGCTCATGAAACCAGACCAGCAACTGCCTGGGCTGGAACGTAGACCGAAAAAGAGGGTTCTGGTTCTGAAGAGCGTTCTCTGGACCGTCCTCATATCGTTCTTGAATGGGTTTCATGTGGAAGCGCTGGCTGTGTGGAAGTTGTGTGGATCAGCTGGAGGTTGGATGATGGAGGAACTGGAGCATTACTGTTTAGAGATGGAAATACGCCGTGAATGGCATAGCTTCCTTTGCAAAAGTCGCAGTCGTTAAGCTCTAGGTTATTTCTACGAAAGACTACTGAGCATGATCTATAAATGTGCTTTGAAATATATTGCTCTTGATCAATTTTTCAGCAGGAATGGCCATGATTACGTAGCAACGCTCTACTGAACACAGATCAGTCTTCTCCAGAGGCTTGCTCGCGCTCCTTTTTCGCAATACAATGGACCATTCACAGCCTATAACCTGAGGAACATCGTAGACGATTGTTTGAGCTTCTCATGTCTGTTTTCGATACATATTTTTGTTTGCACGCCAGCTCCGGTTGGCATGGCAACCAAACATACACCCGCTCTTCCTTCGAAATCAAAATAAACCAGACCTTTTTCGCAACATTGGATTCCCACAATACCCGAACATGTCTATTCAGTCTTCACAACAGCCTTTGATGCCTATATCCGACTCGGAGCAGAATTCTGGGATGGCGTTTCCCTTATTAAACACAAACACATATACAAGCGCCGAGAAAGCTGCTCTCGTCTCCAGATTCACAATTCACCGTCTGTATCAACAGGATGCTAGACATTATTATTGAAAACTAACAATACCTTGCTCTTTTTTTTTGCAGTGGAGGAGAGGACGAAACGGCTAAGAAATGAATATCAAACATTGTCCAAAATCTTGAAAGACAAAGTAGAAACTAGGATAAATCGAGTTCCCAGAGCACTTTGGAACGTCAAGTTGCGAGATGTCCTTGAACTATGCGAAAAAGATGATAAAATAACTGTACTCAAGCTGATGAAAGAGATTGAATCAATGAAGAAGGCAAACTCTACGGGGCTTGTAAAGACAAATTCTCCTTTGAAACGTACTTCACCAAAAAAGCCAGAACTTATACCAACTGTCAAGAGCATAGAAGCGCCATCATTCTCTGTTCCAACCACTGCTGCTACAAACGCTTTGAATCCTGCCTCATCAACTGGGTTAAAGCGAACACTAAACATTATGAGAACAGGCACTACTGCTTCTACCTCGACCACCTCGACGTCTGGTTCCCAGGTTAGAAAGCAAAAGTCTGCCCGTGTAGGGTCGAATAGCTCACCTTCTAGCACGCCCAGCTCAACGAAAAGCACAACGAGGACCCGCAAAGCAGCGGGAACGACAGCAGCCTCTACCAGGTCAAAAGTAGGTGCTACTACCACAAGAGCTGCAACGACGCGGAAGAGAGTAACTTCCAAGACGCAAGCCCAACAGGCCAATGGTTCATCCTCAAGAACCCGTGCAGCATCTGGAACCAATTCTAAAGTGGTTAAACCGCCAACAACTAGAACACGAGCAGCATCTCGAAAGAAAGTTTGAAGAATTATCGTGATACTTAAATAATTAGAAGAACTTGAAATACCCCCCAATAATGAATTGTTAATTGCTCTCGCCTTTCCAAAATTTATATTGTTAAAAGTAACCACGTATTTACTGATATCTAATTCTGGTTCAAAATTCTGTAACAGCTTAATTTGTGCGTAAAAAGAATCTGTACTAAAAAACAGAGTTGTTCATAAAAACTATGCTTTTGAAATGTTTTCATCATCTGTATCTGCTTCGTTCATCTCTATACCTGAGTCTCTCCGGAGCAGCATCACCCATTTCTCTTTCATAAGAATAATTGCGGTTCAACCTGGGACTGGAAGGAGGAAGTTCATATCCAGGAGATGACTCCTGGTACCTTATGGGCTTCGTATAGTAGCCATCTGAAGAATGAGATGGAGGATAGTCCGAATATCGCTCTGATGGTGGCAGAGGCATTCCTGTGCCATAGTATTGTCTCTCATGGCGGTCGGGAGACACGCTTCTAGCGTAAACAGTTGGCGGGGGTGGTCGAGACATATAGCGAGCATCTCGAGGGTCCAAATCTCGAGCATCCAAGTATGGATCCATCATTAATCGAACATCTCTTGGAGGCTCCGGTGGGTAATCACGAGGAGGTCTCACATCACGAGCATCTCTAGGATCTATGTAGTCTCTTGAAGAACGGTGACTCTTCATATCTCTAGAAGGAGGATAATCTCTGTACTCGCGTCGATCCCTGTACTCATGAGGAAGCTTCATTGGCTCAAGGTTGGGGATAGCTCTCCCGCTTCCATATGGAAGAGAACCTTGATCATATGGTTTCTTTTTTATAGCGCTGGAAGATGCAGTGCCCTTTTCGATTATAATGGAGTCGCACTCACCACGATCAATGATATCGAGCTGATTATCCCTCAAATAGCCTGTTAAGATTCGAATAGCCTCTTTCAGTCCAGGAGCGTGCTCTTGAGCATATGTCAATACAATGCGGTGATACTTTGTGGTTTCCATATTTGTGCTGTCAAGATACTCTGGTTGTGCAAATACTTCCACTTCCAACTTAAGAGCTATCCTAAATGGAACAATGATCTGCTCAATAAAATCTTGATTCGTTTCGGCAGCAGCCTCATTGAACTTTGAAGAGTAAGATATGCGGAACTCGTAGTTCAATGGCGCAATAGCCTTGATCATTCTGGCGGCCTCCTCGGAAGCAAGGCCAAACCCCCTTATTTCAATCAGGCTGTTGGTTCCTGTAGACTCTTGCTCGGGAAACTTGATATACGTGTTGGTCTTCTTCTCAATGTCAAGAATGAAGTTGGCCCTTTGAGTTAAAAGAATTCTTCGGCCGCTTCGGGATATGTGAATAAATGTGTTTGAGAGATTCTCCTCCTCCTTGTTTTTTATTTGTGCTTCCAGTTGTTGCTTAGCAAGTGGAATATTTCTCGCATTCTTTGTGGGGCATCGAATAACGACATTGTCAAGTCTCACATGGGAGTATGCATTGGGGACATTTTCATATCCATTGGAGAACTTAATAAACACATTGTATTGCTTCATGAGCTTTTGAATACTATGCCCTCCTGTTCCAATCACTTGTTTATGAAAGGTTTCGGGTATGAAAAAAGATATTTCGGAAGGCAGTTCATCTTCCAAAAGTTGGATTCCGTTTGCAGAAGCTTCATAGTCATCTGCAATTATGTCAATAAAAAAGTTAAACTCGTTGAATGGGTTAAACTTAATGAAACACATTGTTGAGTTCATAATCTTATGAATCTTCCCATTCTTTTTCCCCGCAATAAACTCCCGTTGGTCAATTGAGAGTTCTAACCGATAACTTATCTGGCACTTTAAGTCCTGATAAAGCGGCAAGCTTCTCATCATTGATACAGCTTTCTTTGCGTGCGTGCGATACCCAATTATATTAAAAGAGCTTCCGAGATGTGAGATAAATGCACCACTCTCCCTAGAAATTCGGTCCAAAATCTTGGCTAGCTCAGTAAGCTCAATACTTTTGGATGAAGGTGGAATAAAATACTCTTTCTTGTCCTTTTCATTCCGAGTTACTCTGCCATCGTGTACGCAATAGCTTGCGTTATAAAATTCGGTGACAAGTAACATAATATCATTAATTGTGTTTGTTGTGAAAATGTCTGAATCTCCTTGAACCCGAATTATCCCTTTGCTTGCTCCGAGATATGGGATTTGAATAAAAGTTCCATGTCTTTTCATAATGTCCTTAAGCTTATCCTGATATTTTAGAGCTAGTAAATCGCATTTTGCGAGTGAAATAGGACAGTCCTTAAAAAAAATGTTCTCCTTAACTTTGGAAATGATCTCTTCTAAAAGAGCTTTCGCCAATAATACAGATGCCTTCATTCCAGTGATAAAAATCAGATTTTTATCTTTCGGACTATTGTTAGTGTTTGGTTGACTGGCAAAAACTTCTGGTAAAAGATTTGGTAAAAGTAGTTTGGTATTTGTCTGTAGGGTGATATTCTTGAAGTTGGCAAATTTGCAGCCTCCAACGAGTGGTAATATGCTTAAATCAATGGGGACAGAATCTACAAAACTGCCCCGCAAATGTGCTAGTAAAATCTCTGTTCGGATTTCAGCTAGTCTCACATTGTCTTGATCTCCATGGATATAGATATGATATGGTTTTAAAGATGTTGCGTCGGTTATCAGGTCAGAATGATATCCCAAACCATATGATTCTCGGTTATTGAAATTGGTAATGAATATCGAAACAGAAAAAAATTTACTGATATCATTTAGCCCCTCAATTAGATCCCCCCTTAACTTTTTATCAGAATCAAATATATCAGATACTTCTGCCCCAATATGCTTTTTCTCCACTCTGTAATAGTGCTCAAAGATTCTGGATCGCGCATCTGATACAAGCCTGTGCTTTCCAATAAGAGATATTGACACAACCGAGTCCATTCTCTGTGATTGGTTTAAGTAGGCCTTGACCTTGCCCTGTTTATTCAGATCAATAACATCAGCTAGCAGAGTATCAATATTATCCATGACTAACTTGTCAGCAATGTACTCCTCAAAGTTGGGATCACTAGGAGATACAATTGAATTATTGGTATTATCGGTATTTTCCAGTAGCTCTCCTAATTGCAGTTTGGGTTGGTGCCAAAGTTGCTGGGAGCTTTCGGTTGAAAACATAACCACATCTCCAGAATTGTCCGGGGTCGGAGGCGTCAAAAAGGTATATTTGAGTAGAAAAGAAACCATTAGAGTCTCATCGTCCGACACCGACGATTGGGGAGAAGACGGCTCGTCCACTCCAGGAGAAGGATAAGCTGTTGACATGATGTGCCCTAAAGGAACAGAATTGGACTCAAAATTGTGTTGTTTACACAAAAAAAGCTTAAGAAGGGTAACTAGGAGAAACGTTTAACAGAAGATCACGTGCATAGAAACTTTCCTCCTAGCATATGAATAACACCCGCACAAGATTTTTCAAAGTGGAGATAAACAAGCGATTTCCGATAGTTGTCAAATAGGCTACAGCGATAGCTGAAGGTGGACCTCTTGGCTTTGTAAACAATAGGATGCATTTCTTAGCAACTCGATCTGCTCGTTAAAAGTTCCTAGTTTCTGCTTACTCATACATTACTCATGCCGGGCTCTTGGATATTGGCGGGCAAAAATAAAGTCTTCTTCCTTCTGCTCCACTTACTCAACTTAAAAGGAGACCATGCTCTCGTTCAGAACGACCGGGTACAATGGATACGGCGTTCAATATTCTCCGTTTTATGATAACAAGCTTGCGTGTGCCACATCGGCCAACTTTGGCCTAGTGGGCAACGGGAAGCTGTTTGTGTTGGACATTCGGGATGACGGTATGATCCAGTGCGAAAGTGCTTTCCTGACACAGGATGGATTGTTTGATCTCAGTTGGTCCGAGGTACATGAAAATCAAGTTGTGGTGGCTTGTGGAGACGGAACAATCAAACTTTTCGATATCACTTTAAAGGACTACCCTATTCAAAACTGGTTTGAACACAAGAAAGAAGTATTCTCGGTGAACTGGAATCTTGTGGAGAAATCAACTTTTGCGTCTTCGAGCTGGGACGGAACAGTCAAAATTTGGACCCCTAATAGACCTTCTTCTTTAACAACGCTTATATCACCACGAGACCCTTCAAACCAGGTTGCACCGGTAGCAGCTGGTAACACAGCGGTGCCAATGTCACATAAGCCAACAACAGGTCCTGATTTGCCTCCAGGACAGAAAGATTGCGTTTACAATGCTGTATTTTCGCCTCATAGCCCTAGCACTCTGATTTCGTCACATTCAACCTCCCATTTACACGTGTGGGACATACGAGCACCCCGCCCTTTGCAACTGGACATTGTTGCACATGGCGGATTTGAAGCGCTAACTGTAGACTGGAACAAATATCGATCGACGATAGTCGCATCTGCGGGAGTGGACAGAGCAATTAAGATATGGGATCTGAGAATGATACAAAACCTGTCGCATCCCCCTAGTGGGACCCCAGGTGCATCTTTTCACAATGTAGGACCCAGCCCCTTGAATGAAATGCTCGGTCATGAGTACGCCATCAGAAAAGTATCTTGGAGTCCCCATGCGGGAGACATGATACTCTCCTGCTCATATGACATGACATGCAAGATATGGAAAGATCAGAGCGATGAGAAGGCAAGATTTTTATCAAGAATTCATCATAATAAAGGATGTTTAGGGACTTTTAACCAGCATAGGGAGTTTGTAATAGGATGCGATTGGAGTTTATGGGGGAGCCCTGGATGGGTGAGCACTGTAGGATGGGACGAAATAGTTCATGTTTGGGATACAAAAGCTATAGCCGCGTAGGCATGAAGAAACTTATAAATCTTATTTTTTTCTTGGCTTTATAGCCCGCTATCTTTTCACTTTGTAATTGTCTCCAACTTTTTCCAATTTTTCCTCATCAATAAGGTAATTTAAAAAGTCAGCCAGTTGATCCTTTGTCGCAGTGTATGGCGTCTCGCTAGGAACAAATTTTGAAAGTACCATGTGTATCCTTTCAATTGGCATGGTCCCCATATTGGATAGCATTGCTGTTATAAAAGGAATTAGAGACTTCATTTTGTTTATATTTTCCTGGGCGGCATCATCCTCTTCCAGATTATCCAGGTCTTCCATAGCATCATCGTTTTGTGAACCATCCTCCAACTCCGAAAGCTCTTCCACTGTCTTGAATACATTATCTTCCAATTCCCGTATGACATTTTGCTTGATCCAAAAAGCTATTGCTTTGTTCAACGCTGTTCGTGTCAATTGATCTTTAAACGCTTCATTCAACTCATCTCTTGATTGCTTTGATTGACTGTCAAATTGTTTGATCACTACAGCCTGCTCAGGAGTGCAATTAACATCGACTTTTCGGTCCTTGAACTCAAGGCTTAACTGGACATTCCCCAGCTTTGGAAGAAGTCTCAACTTTCTGGACCGCCGTATTTTGGAGAACTCTTCTGAATAGATTTGGAATTGGCTATATTTATGTTAGAGTTAGAAATGAACAATGAGACGCCCCAAAACGTAATAACATACCGATCAATTGTTTCGGGTAGCTTGAGTGCAGTTTCATCCAAGTTTTTCCAATAAAGTCTAGATAGAATATTCATGCTAAAGTTGGCGTCAATTTCTTTGCTATTGGAATGAATGGAGCTATTCATCAGTCGAGAATCTTGTATGTCCTTGATCATCACATCCACAGTCTGGAAGTCGTCCATTTGAAATTTCATTTTCAAAAGATCCAAATTCTTGATCAAATCGTCAAAATCCTTTGAAGTTGAGAGGGATTGATTAAGCTGAAGGAGTTTGCGATTGAAATTTTTGACAAATTCGGAGCTAAATATAGATTTGTTGTCATATAGCGATATAAGAGCCTCGATAATGTCTTCCTTGTAAGTTCTCTTAAAATCTGGAAGAGCGTCAATGGGATCTGGTATCCAGTTCATGGTAAATCCCCCAAGATCTCTAGCATAGGTGTTTTTGCTTTGATTGGTAGCCAGCATGGAGCATAATTCGTTCAACGGCTCATCAGCCGCTTCGCCCAATAATCCAGAAACAATCTTTTCGACCGTGTCAGGCCGTTCCTTTAAATATCTTCTGATGGGCCGGCAGACTTTATCCAGTATAGCTAACTTTGGATCGATTATCGAAAAACTTCTGATGGTTGAAATGAAAAAGGCAATAATATCACTGGTGTTACTACCTGAATGCAGCAAACGAGAGTTGCATAGCTGAATGAATCGAACGGCTAATTGGGATCTTTCTTGGGGAGTGTTCAGCCATTGTCTCATTTCCTGTAATGAAGGGCTGGAACTTGGGTAATTTCGCACCAAGTCGAAGCTTTCAGATATTCGCAAGTGCATTAATTTTTTCATTCCTTGTGTCCCCAGTTTTACACACATGTCGTTATTCTGAAAGGACGCTGAATATTGACTCATTGCTGGAATCAATTCATCTTTCAGCCATTTGAAGTAAACCGGCAATGCCTCTTTGTGCCACACGTTTCTAAAGCCCAGTATTTCGTGATCTATCCTGGCATTGGCTATATTTCCGATAATACAGTCAACATCATGGCCAAGTCCAAATCTCCTTAAAATGATAAGTAACTCTGACAGATGTTTCTGCTGGTCAAAAAACTGAACCTTTTGTGCAACTAGAATTTTGGTTAGAGTAGAAACCAATTGGCTCTCTCTAACGGCATTGGCCACTAAACCACAAAAGGACTTGTTGAACAGCTCTTCAAATTCAGCGCTGAAGTTCCAGGGCTCCAATTTTGAATAGTAGCGAGTTCGGGCTTCATTAAAAACGCTTGTCAGTCGTAAAGACATTTCCTGGACATTGTTGCATGAGATGCTGCTCCCGAGCTGGACGATAGCGGGTAAGTATCGAGCATTGAAGTGCTCTATAACCTGATATGTATATGTCCTCAGCACGATTTCTTCAGATCCTGTGTTATTGTTAAACGCGTTAACTATCTCTTCTGATGGCTCTACACAGCATGGTCTTAGTACTGTTGCTTTCGCGATACTTCAAACGCCATACGAACCTTGACAAGCGGTATTCGGGTCTAGCCAGCCGCTCACTATGTCCAACGAACGATGCCAGCCGTCGGAGGCCTGGGCAGGGACGGGAGGCGGGAACACTCTCAGGAACTGGCGTTTCGGGACTGTTGTCATGGGGTCCAGACGGAGGGAGTGATGGTTGGGATGGAAGGAGACGGGCTTTCTGGCCACACACGCTCCCAGGGCGGCAAAACCGAAAACACCAGAAACCAGAGAACCGCTGCACCGAGCGCAATACGCAATGGTAAGATCGACTTTTCGGTTTCTGCTGGGCTCCAAGGCTCTGACTCTTCATGGCAATCGCAGTCTCAAAGACAGCGGCTAAAGAATCGGTTTATAGAGTACACGAATTCATCGGCAAGCACCGCCAACATCTACTTGAAAAGCAACAACTGGAACCTGGAAAAGGCAATCGACGACTTCCTGACCAATAATGATTCGTCCGTGAAATTTGAGCAGGATCTTTCAGAGATTTTTGAGGAGTACAGAGGTATGAACCTTCCCAGTGAGAGCATAGTGTAGTAAGGGATGGGACGTCTAACATGCAATCCTAGACGCTGAAGATAGCTCTGTTATAGGGGTGGATGGAACCATAAAGTACTTTGACGATCTAGGGGTTGATCTGGAAGATCCTATAGCGTTGGCTGTATCTCATCTGTTAAAGTCGCCTTCAGCTGGAAAGATACAGAAAAAGGATTTCATCAAGGCTTGGGGAGAATTAGGGTACGTCCCTTTCATCTACAGGAATGAGATAAAATGCTAACTAAGTTATTCTTGAAGAATTTCCACTGTTGCGCAAATGAAGAGCCACGTTCAGACTCTCGCAACAAACTTGGCTAGTGGTGGCAAGTATCTGGAGGAAGTCTACCAATTCACATTTCATTTTGTACTTCCTGAGAATAAAAGAGCATTGCGTAAGTCTTGTTTCTCTTTATTTTATCTGGAAAATGCACTAACTTTTATCTTGAGTGTAGCCTTTGACACTGCTTTGGAGTATTGGCAGCTGCTTCTGCCGAAACAGAACCCGCCTATTCCAGATGGCTATATTGAGAAGTGGACTACATACATTACCGAAGTGTACAAGCTAAACATCACCAATGACACGTGGATGATGATTTATAGCTTTCTTAGTGAAGTGAGAAAGGATCCAAAGTTGGAAAAGTATGATGAAACTGCAGCATGGCCAACAGTTATTGATGGATTTGTAGAATGGTTGCATGAGGGAAATCTAGTATAACCTGTAGTTTAGCATTGCTATAGGTTTTTTTAGCAAAAAAAAAAAAGCCCCGTTGAGGTGATCAAATCTGTTTGCATTATTGGGATACAATTCTGTTTTTGACAAAACTGTAGTCTACGCAATTCGCGAAACGGTTCCAATATTCGTGGTTCAAATTCTAAAATGTAGTAATAATGGTGGGAAATGATAGAATGCTTCAACATATGACCAAAGATTAAAATGAAGTCATTGACTTTTTCAGACGATCTATGCCAGTGAAAACTAAGAAGTTTTAAATTATTCCACTGGTCATTGACCTATTAGTTGTGTATGCAGTCGGCAAATAAGGAGTGACAGAAGGTCGTGTTTCTCTAATAATCTTGTGTCTTAAGTTAAAGTAAAGCGCGTTTAGCAAACTCTTCGATTTAATCCATCAAATACGCTTTATTGACATGATTGGTACAAATGTGGTGTTATAGTTGACCATAATCTTTCGTTCCTCTTCTCCGGCTTTTATAATTGAAGCCAAGCGGTTTGAATCACGATTGATATAAACTTGCTCAAATCAATTCTTCCCTCAAAGTCGATTGATTACTTTCATTTTTTAGATTGAAGAAACTCAATTGCGGTATTGTGGGGTTTACATTCACATCTGTCTCTGTTCATTCGGGGTTACGAGAAACCTAAAGGTAAGAATCAAGACGAAAGTTTCGGCCAATTGGAACATTTAGTTCCAAAGCTTTAATCCAATTTTACTACAGAGAAAATGACATCTCAAGATCCTCCTATTTATGTTGCTTCGATATATTGCCATCCATCGACGCTATATCTTTCCTGCTTCCTCTAAGTTTATATCACAAGAATAGAGATTTTGATCCATCAGAAGTCATAATCGTCTGAATTCTTGATTCAAGTTTTGCAAAACTAGTGGATCAAGGCCAATTCTAAGACTTTAGAACCCTAGCCCTACCTCAACAGTAAGACCTGTATTTGAAAATTGGTTCTGTGTCTCAAGGTACGGGAAGGCTGATGTAGTGATAGAATCTGGCCTTCAAACCTTCATAGGTATAAACTTTGATACTCCTATATACAACCGGAACAAAACTTGCCCAGGATTGTCAATCTAGAAAATAGAAACACAATAACATAATCACTGGTCAAAGTACTTTCTCATGGGGTATGCGGGTTTAGTGTTCATGCCTTGTCTACATTCTCTCCCGCGGAAATATCAACTTTGTTACTCTTCTTCATACTGGTTCATTTGAAGACGCAGGACACCTGCAAGTAAATCAGCTATCGGATTATCGCAGAATGGAATAAAATACTTTTTACGCAATGCTGTGGTCTCAAAATGATCAGGAGTTGACAATTCAGCATCAAGGAGGCAACAATAGACACACAGATTAAGACCTACACAGGTTATTAGAAAATACTGACCAAATGTGGAGTTGTTTAGTTCTATCCAAAATACTCCGAGAAGAGTTAAAATCTATTTCCTCAATTTGGCGAAGAGGGTGCGTGAAATCCTTGCACAACTGGTAGATCAAGCTAATTGGGGAAGCGCATTGGCCAAATAGTTGGGCTTGTCACGAGCTAACTCAAACACCCGTAATCGTGCACAAAGGAGAATCATTTTTTTTTTTCCAAATGCTTGCATAGAGTTTGTCAATTTTTATTGCAACTAACTAATTGGATTTTACTCATCATTGATCCGGACCGAGTTAGATAAAGATGCATCACGTTCATACCAAAACTATAAAATTTCGATACTACCTGTTTGTATTCCAGTATCCAAGTATCGAAAAGACTCTTCTGAAGGGCATATTTGAACGGGGCGCTGTAGAATAAAAGATATAACAGGGCGAATCATTCAAGTAGAAGAGCCAGGGGTGCTTACAGGAGTCTGTCTAACCATGATTAAGTAAGTTTGGTGTGTAACCTCCTTCAGGAGATAGACGTCGGTGAACGGGTGAGCACATACCTCATATCGCTTTACACTTCACAGGCGTTAGTTAGCCTCTAAGACACTGGAAAAAGAAAGAAAACACAAAATAAAAAAGGGGGCACTTCATTGTTCCGAGATTAGCTTGCTTGTATCTTTTTACAGTGAAGCGGGTTTTGTTCATCCAGATTCGCATACCGTATTCATTTTCTGAGGCGAAAGAATCAATTAGAAGATTATTGAAATGCGAGGGAATGTCAGACCAGAGCCTATGCGGCTGGATTTTTCCATCAACCGTAATGCAACAAGCAGGATCTACGCTTAAGCGCCTGCCTCCTGTAGGCTAAGTTAATAAACGTAAACATAGGCGGTCCTGTTAACAGTGCTGACGGTGGTTCATTCCTATATCGGCCTATTTGAGAATTGTCGCGAGTCTTGGGATCTGTTGACATCGAAATATACATATCTACCAAGGTCTTAGCCAGAAGCTAGCAAGTCACATCCGCGCAATTTTCAATGCTCCTTTTCGAGGCTCCAGCGAGTGAAAAGGTTGGTAATTCCGCTCGGGAATGGTTGTAAAGAAATTCCCAAATGCAAGCATTATGCTTCGCAAGAAAAAGCCCGAGTGAACAGAACATAGTCGGAAAGGGGCAGATCCAAAAAGATAGCGATTGCGCGTCAAAACTGGGAAACTCTAAACCCAATCAAATAGATGGTTCGGATTAAAATTTTGAAGTCAACTTTTTTAAGCGTTTTACTCTATTTTGCCTCCACAACAAAAAGCAAAGGGGGAAAAAAAGTGTTTATATAAATTCGAGCTCGTCTCCACCCCTTGTTTCAGGTTTTTTTTTTTTTTTGCTTCTCTTCCTTTTGTTTTCTTCTTTTTCCTTCCGAAATCTCTTTGATTTATCTTTGCTTGGTTCGGTTTTGATTTACTCTCACCTCTTCTGTCCTCAAGCTTGATTTTCAGTCTTGCGACGATTTCTCTAGACCAATATTTATAAAAGCTAATAGCCACAATAACCAGTAGCTGGATGTTTTCCTTCCCAACAATGATGACTCAACAGAGGGGCAGAACGAAAACGATAAAACAGTGGTCCCTGGCCGAAACATATCTTCTGGCCGGCAAGGCAAGAGAGAAACTTGCCATTGAGTGCTCAAAGCCCGAACATAACCTACGAATTCTTGTTTCTCACGCTAATATGCTCGATCAATTGATGAACTCGGTATCTGAACAAAATCTGCAAACAATAACTTCCCTGGATCATTCAATGATGCTCTCGCCTATATCTTTTGACTTTGTCCTTCCGCCTTTGGAATTAAAAGCTCCAAAAGAAGACCAGAACATGGACAATGCAAATGAGAGCAAAAGCTTACCCTTAGATGTTACGGCCACTGATTCTAACGTAGCCTCTGATTTCGGTTCAGATGCAAACAGTAGTAGCAGTGAAAGTGATAGCGACAGTGATAGCGAAATTGAATTTGACAGCGACAATGATGAAGAGGAACAGCACATGTTTGACCACGAAAGGGATGCAAGAACAGATCAATTGACGCCATACAAAACCTTAAGGAGTAAACAAACAGTATCCGCGAGTAATGACCTGAATCGTAATATTATTCGTCCATTGTCGATTCATCAGCTGTGTTCTTGAACTTTTGGGAGCACCCTTCACCCCTTTCGGTGAGACCGCTCTTGATAGCTGTCTCCAATATTGGGAAATAGCTGCTTTGCATTATTGTCCTAAGATGGCAAAAAGGAACTTATCATCTGCTTTGATCTGAAAATTCCCGGTCGCTTGCTTGATTCAAGACTTCTCTGCGATCCCAACGAGAACGTACACGTCTACTATACCTTCAGCCCATACACAACTCGAATCACTGCTCTCGGTTCACTCGGGTGTTCCTTTTTTGAAGTTTTTATCTATGCATTATGTATTCATGATTATTGTTATGTTTTTTGGAGGTGATTTGAAATCTTTTATGATCTGCATGTTGCTTTTAGATTGTTCAGAAGCGTTTTTTAATCTAGATTAATTGCCTAATTGGTTGCATTCCCGTTGTATAAGCTTTAGTTCCAATCAGAGCAAAACGTTCTATCCATTTCGTCCAGCTAAAAAATGAGCTTAGGAGATAGAACACTTTCATGCACCATACAGATTGCACGAAAAGGCAATGGAAATGGTTGCAAATTTGATGGAAAATGAGTATTAGTGGAGATGTTTGTAGTAATGAGACCGAGGAATCGAGAAAATTACGCCTACTATTCCAACATTTAAATTAAACCGTAGATATTTTTGGTAATACAAAAAGTAGGCAAATCCGTGTAGAGTCCCATTTATAAATATTGACAAAACATAATTACTCTAAGAACCTCATACAAAAACCCAAAACTAACAGAGTTCCTTTATCTCAAGCGCTCAACTATTTCTTAACGGAGCTCTAGATCTTACCAATGTCAATTTTCTAATTACTAGCTTGAGGTTCATTTCAAATGCCAACTATCAAGTGTGATTTTCTGTCTTTCGATTCTCATGCCTTATCCTCCGGTTTTGAATCCAAATTTTTCATCCTTGCAATCATTCTTAGGGCCTCATCGGGAGTGATTGATAACAAATTACTTTCATTCGCTGCATCTTGACCTTCTCGATTCAGCATTAATAACTCATCAATTAAAGGATTAATACAACAATGCCCAGAAAAAGTCTTGTAATGCCTGCTGAGCGCATCAGCCCTTGCAAACCGTTTTCCACAACCCCATCTTTGAATTCCGTCAGACAAATATCCTCCACATTTAAAGTTCTTGATTCCAGAATGCAAAAATTCATGTCTTCTTTTATCGTGAAGTCGGACAAATCTTTTATTGCAGTGCGAACAATGAAACGGTTTTTCCGTTGCGTGTGTATTCATATGTGATTGTAGATTGTATGGTCGTGAGAAACATTTCGAACAGTTAGGGCACGAGTATCTTTTGCTTGCTTTTCCGTCCATTGAAGCTGACGAGTCAAGGACGTTCTGTGGCCTATGATTCCTTCTTCTCCTCCTCATTGTCTTTTGTGTTTGGCGTTGTCCTTGTTTTGGACTACAATTCTTTGGTTGCTCTTCTTTTTGTTGAAAACCTAATTGATGTGAGATAGTTGTCTGTTGACCATCTAACCCGAGGCTTATTGTCTCATGTTGAGTTAAAGCATTGGGCTCATGTAAAGCTAGCCGTTCTTTATCAGTCTCGTGTTGTTGTTTAAATTCTTTAGCTTCTATTTTATTACTTCTTTTTGTAAAACGAGTTGAATTCTGGGTTTCATTTCCCTCAATGCCTGGCGTTTTGTGAAAATCAAAACTTTGTTCGTTTAGTATTTTAGTTTCGTTGTTATTAATATTTATGGTATCAGATTCCAGACTGTCAAACACATCAAGAGCAGGTCCTAAAGCTTCACTATTGTCCCCATCTTGAATATTCAAAGTTGTCAGCTCTATTATGCCACTCAATTCTGAAATGGGCATCTGAGCAGATGTATGGGGAGAAACCTCAAGAGTGTTGATGGAATCAAAATAATCACTCGTATTGCTCTGAGTTGTGTTGTTACTTTCAGGCGAGAGACGAAAAGAGTTGTAAGAGGCCTGAAATGTTGTGTTACGAGCGTACTTGGTGAAACTCGATGCATTAGATTTGTAATTGCTAAAAGTTTTCAACAGGTCTTCATCATAAATGAACGGTGAACATGGAGAAAGATATTCAAGATCATGATCGGGCGTATTCATCAAACCGCTAGTGCTTTGCGAATCCACTGAACCAATGTCTTTATATATGCTGTCCAACCCATTTCTAGAACCTGATCTTGAGTTAATGAATGAGATGTATTCTGTGTCAAGGCTTTCGGGTGACTTGTCAAACGTTAGCGATGGATACAATGAGACGGGAGTGACAAAATCTGCTTCTCCATCTTGCCAGAGATTGTTGGCATTACCATGATTATCTGGATCAACAATAGAAGCATCTGAAGAAGACTGTGGGTGTTGAATATAGACACAGGAATTTAAAGAATTAGGAATCTGAAGATGTAGTTGTTGCTGAACTTGATGGTTGCGGTTTTGAATGTCCTGATGCACAAATCTTGGTTAGAGAAAAAAAGGATCATGTCTGTGAACGCATTTTACACTCACAGAATGAAGAATGTTGGGATTTGTTTGATTATCATAACTTTCTACTGTAATTCCGGGAATTTTTGTCTTTTGGTTATGACTTCCAACACGATAAAAAGGTAAATACTCCTTCTTATGTGACATCTTTTCTTGCGTATCAGAATATGATGGAAGTGTACGATACTAGAGTGTCTGGAATTATTCACGCCTTGAAACAAACAGAAGGACAGAAGATATTATTCTCCTCCTCTTGAACTTTAGTGGTTGGTACAGTAGTTGAAAATGACAAGGAAAGGGTGGAATATGATTTCCTTCATTGTAAAAACAGAAAGCAAAAAAAGAGGGCAAAAAGTGTTTTTATAAGTTTGAACCTCCTCCTCAAGTATCTCGGCTCCTGTGCATTTGCATACGAGTCGTTTTGCCAAGATATAGAAGGCTGATGTAAAAATCCCAGCGCTTTGGTGTCATGATACAGGCGGGAAGTGAGCAGCATAGCCTTGGGAAAGCAAAACCAAATCAATTCCATTCTCAAATCTGTCACTTCCGAGATATAGGTCGGAAGAGGAAAACACCAACGGATTGCACTTGTTGACTAGACTTTCCACTTTTCTTTCCAACTGGGGTATATGGCCATTTTAACCTTGTTTTACTAGATTCCCTGTCGCAGAAGTTAATCATACTGCCTAAATGTGTCTGGCTTGGGCTGCCAGATAAAAAAAAAGTCCATCTCAACACTTTTCCCTCTAGATCGGAATCGCAAGCCGATGCAAACTGCATACCAAGCCTTGTTAAATCCAAATCAATAGAATTAGGTTATGACAATACAATACCAGTATGTTTGACTCTCTTAAATCCTTCAACCAGTTTCTTACACTGAGATAACTAGAAGATTTTGTTATTCAGACTACTAGGCAAAGACAACAAGACTCAGATCTATATAAAAGTAATAAGATCGATTAACTTGTTTCCAGTTTTCAGAGACCTCACCCATGTTTGTAAAATTGCGCATTTTAACCCTTTAATTCTCTTTACTACTTCTTGTTTCTTTTCTTTTGAAAAATTTCAGTATCCTGTTTCTGTAATGCAACAAAACACTTGGGATACCTATGCATATATTACTAAAGTGTTTTTGACCGTTGAAGATGCATTTTAGGCATTGATTATCTAACGTGTTGAGTAGTATCATAAAGTCTGGACAAAGAAACATGTCAATCCGCAAAGAGAAGTTCATGCTTATACACAACTCCCCATAAAACCTATCAAAAATATCTGAACATTGACAAGATGATACTTATGAATTGAAAAATTAGGTTTAACAATCTTATCATCGGAGGAGGAAACTTTGAAAAAATGTTTCCCATTCTTATACTTTTAGGCTGGACTTCAATACTTCATTGAATGAATCAACTTGTTTGATTTTCTATATTTTTCTTAGACATCTGTTCTGCAGAAGTTCAGAACAAGGTGAAGTTTGTTCCAATTTGCTTTTCTTTGTAGGCTAAAATGACGTGCTTATTTTGCAGTATACTGAACTGTCAATTGAAGATACCTATTAGATTGTGTAATTAAAAATGGGCAGAGATACTTTCACTCTCTTGGAGATTGGAAGAGACTCCAGTTCTTCGTTGAGATTATGAGGTCATTTTCCAGTTGCTTTCTTGCCCGATAAATTTTTCGTCACAACAAAACTTTTCTCTCGGCTCAACGAAACTCACGATGAGCTTTGTCTTGTGGTTGGGGTAGCACCTTCAGCATCCACGTTTTCGGCGATTGACACAATATCATTCTTAAAAGTTGAACGAGTAATATGTAAATGGGTACGAACCACTGAGCCCAGATACTATTTTCTTCAATATTTTTTTAAATTTTTCCAAACAACCCATGATCTGGGTATTCATTCTGCTAGTGTGTTTTCTTCAATCCCTATCGCTCATTCAAGTCAAACGAGCTAACAAAAAGCACACAACTAAACCGTTTGATTTCAAGCTTGTTGTTAAAATATACAGCTACACATGATTATAGACGTTTAGATATAACTTTCTATATAACTACTTTCTTTGTCTCCTTCTCGCTTCTCTTTGATCAGTCCGTAAAAGTTTAGGAGGATGTACAACATAGAACCTCCCTTTGTTTCTTTCCAATCAAATTAAGCGAATAACAGCTACTTTCGAGACAATTCAAGATCCTTTTTGATAAAATTTACAATTAGTATTGGGTTTTATTAACCGATCCAGTCCAATTTCAGCGAACTCACTTTAACAAAAAAAACTGGTTTTCAGAAAAATACACTCCACACGGGACTCGAACCCGCAGTCTTCCGCTTAGGAGGCGGATGCCTTACCATTTGGCCAATGGAGCCATATTTGAATTTTGTAAAAATTGTGATTATCATCAACAAAAGGCTCAGTGTAATCAAGAATGGTGTGATAATGAGACTGAAGCCAATTAGTATAAATAGAACTTTGTTTGTATATTTAATTTTCTTATTCTTAAGCTACTTAATGTCAATCTTTTGAGCCATAAACTTGAGGGTTCAGAACAAAGGTTCTGTTCTCTCACATTTTTTGTAAAAGATGCTGAAGGGCTCTTAAGAAATGTGAAGATAAAAACAAAAGAGAATACAAGAATACAAATTAAAGAACAATGAAACACGCAAAGGAACAATGAAGTTTACAAAGCTATTAGAAGAATGGTGATAATTGATTTAGAATTAATTTAGGGACTATATAAGAAGCTTGCGTCTCCCTGTGATGAAGTATGATCATTGATAAGCCTGAAGAAGAAACAAAAAGTAATCAGTTTTAATAAGAAACCTTTTACCGTCTTATCGGTCTCTCTCTCTTTCGAAAAGCCGTTCTCTTTCTTAGAGTCTCATCTCTTAATACTCACCCTGCGACAGAAAACTATCCATAACATTGTTTGTAAGATAACAGAACCTCAGTCCTGAATTCTTGGGTTGTGGATTTGGTTCAGAATATGCAATCATTTGGCACGAAGTGTTTGTTTGAAAGAGAACCTGAACTATGGTAGCATCTTCAGTAGCAAAGCCTTAATATTCGGTAAGAAGAACATCGATGTTGTTTTAAGTATATTTAGGATAATGTACAGTTGATTTAGATATTTTGGAAACACTACTTAAAAAGTCTCGTCTCTCTAAAGGAAAAGGGGACGAAGGAAAAGAAAAGAATACAGAAAGTTAGTCAAGAAAAAAAGAAAGACAAGAAGAGCTAGACTGGGCTAGTGCTCTTATAGTTGTCATAAAAAAAATCTCGGATTTGCTAACTCTAGACGCACAAGACTCCAGGGCAGAAATGACAAGAAGGAAATGTATTGAATCTCAATGATGGTTTGTAAAACACAAAGAGAAAGGCCTCCTTATATAAAGCTTAGAAACTGCTAGAAACTATCTAAACCACCAAAGGACTATTAGAATAATCGCTTGTGGTTGCTGAATGTAAACAAAGACAAAAAAAGGGTAACTAAGAGCGATTGTAAGTTAGAGAAACTAATAAAACTAATCTGAGGTTAAGAGAATCAATTCTACTGCAATTTTTGTAAATCGGCCAATATATATAAGCACAAAGGGTAATAATGGGACTGGAACCAAAGAATATAAATAGACCATTTTTGTAACGGCCTAGACTAAGCCGCTCATGTATATGTACGCATCCATAGATCGGACTATATAGATATAGCTAAGCCCTTTCGCTGATCTTGGAGGGCAAGGCATTCTTAGACTCAAAGAGTGAAAGCAGTCCCTATCCATCTTCCCCTCCATAGATCGTTACAATTTAGTTATATTCGCTAGATGACAGCATCTAGTTTGTTAGGGGTTTGACCTCAAAAGTAGTCTGTATAAAGCTTGATCTATTAAAAAATGAGAGGACTCTTATGTAAATAGAACTATGAAGCTAACAATTAAGGTGATTGATAACAGGCTGACTTGCATACCAGAAATAGTAAGACAGTCCTTGTGATTGTAACAGGAGAAAAGTTATTTGGACCGAGATATCTGATTTTTGAAGGTGGAGGATGCGTTAAGTAACTGGAAGTGTCCCGCTTGGCAATACCACCGATTTGCATGGCGCCTACATTATATTTGAGCTAAACGTGTATTCTCTTTGAGCTCATATAACCATGCCAAAAGACACTTCTGTTCTTTTAGCCATAGTTGACGTGACTTTCATCCCATTGGTAAAAACTTCTACTGCTTTTCAGATTGAAAACGGTGTGACTATATAGATGTGATCAGTAAATCTGGCGTATCGCAATGCGATATGTCGAATATAACAAAAACACCGAATTAGAGGTTTAAAAGCGAACAAGGGGGGAGATCTCAATGTTTTCTTCTCTTCCCAAATTTATGCATAAATTCTAAATCACGGAAAAATGTTCAGGCGTGGGTATACCCAGCACTCTAACAAAAGATTAGAAAACCTCACTTTTAATCTCTTAAAAATTTGAAAACTTCTCTATAAAAACTGGAATAATAATACTATTTATAAAAATCATAGTTAATGTAAGAGTTTGGAAAAACTAATGTCTCACCAATTGAATGACCCTGAGCGAAAACGCTCAAGTGCTACCAACAATGTTACTATTTTGAAACTCAGTCTTAATCTGGGAATGCTTAAACTGTAACAACACGTAACTAATCGAGACTTTCAACAGGGACTTCTGCTTTAGGAGTGAGTCTATAAAGATGTCTTCTCTTGAGGTTTTCGTCCCAGTCAGCAACAACTGTATGCAACGTTCTCCTATTGTCCCATACAGCCACCGTGCCTTCTTTCCAACGAATACGAACTTGAATATCCGAGGAAGATGTTGTGACACTGAATAGCAAGTTCAAAAGTGCATCAGACTCAAATTTCTTTAACCCAACGATGTGACGGGTGAAGCCTGAATTGACATAGATCGATTTCTCTTTAGTGACAGGATGTGTTCTAACAATGGGGTGAACCGAGTTAACAGTAGGTTTTTTGGGAGTAATTCCCTTTGCAACTCCCAGAGCAACTTGTTCCTTACCAGAATGGTATGCTTGTAGACCGTTTAGTCTTTCTCTGAATTGCGGCGATAAGCGCTGATAGGCTTGTTGAGTGTCTGCAAAAATAGTGTCCCCTCCAGACTCTGTGCTTTCCAAATGAACCAAGAACGTTGTACCAGCTGGTTGAGGTTCAAAAGAAATATCGGAGTGCCACGTATCAGTATGAGTACGGCCTAAAAATTGAAGCAATTTCTCTTTGGTGTCGTCGCCATTGTCCCCACCTGATCCTGTCCAAGATTTGTGGACAACTAGTATTTCTGGTTCTTTGTCTGGGCTTGGCGCCACAGGGTGTACATGGGAAGGACCAAAGTACCTGCTGAACTCCACGGCCTTAGAAGGCTCCAACTCTTTAAAATCTTGGTTACGAAACACAACAACGCCACGTTGGGCGACAAGTAGTGCCAACTCATCCTTACCAGCGTCAGATAATTGTGAAAGCTGGATGCCGTCACCGTTAACTTCAGTACCAAATAGTGGGGAGAGGTTCTCTAAAGAATAATTCAACTTTTGATCCTTTGGAAACAGGTTGGGAAAGGACGGATCCGCCTTCAAACCGCGATCAACATGAACGTGTGGGGTGTAGGCTTCAAATTTTTGACTTTTATCCCAAACCGGTAGAAATGCTGGGTATTTTGCCCCTTTCTGTGTTTCCAACGGGAGTCTCAGAACGTCCCCATCTTCCAAATAACTGGCTGGCTTTCGCTCAGGCTCTTTGTTCTCGGCAATTGGCATGGACGTTTATTTTTTGTGAAAATAGTGCAACATAATGCCCTTTCACACTATTATATATAGTGGTGTTGGTTGTGATATCTCTTGTTGCTGATAACTTCTCAAAATGACGACATCCGGAGCAGGTGGCAATACCAGTAGGCGATATCGTTATCGACTCCCCTTTCACATAGTCTTGTCCCATATATACCACAACACGCATTAATTAGCACACAAGAGCGTCAAACTTTATTGGGGATCTTTCCTCTTTCGACAACTTTCTGAAGAGCTCATGCTTTTGTGTAATGTCTGTGGATCTGGTCTCAAGCTTGTAAGCCGCCATCTCAATTCTTAAAGTACAAAGCACTCAACGCTTCAGCTTGAGAGGAGAACCGTTGAAACTTGGCAGACACTTTTACTGGTGTTTGCTCTAGTTGTATCTCTACCAGATTCAAAACTGGTCTTTCTGAACGACTTTCCTTGACTCTTCTCGGAAAGTATGCAAGCTTCAAGTAAATCTTGTTTAGGAACGTCCGAAGTGCAGCTTGGAGGATTGGGTAGACTTACTAGCGAACAAGAAAACCGTTTACAGATCAATTGCCTATTTTTTTCAGACCAAGCCCACAAAATGATGACAGAATGGATGTACATTAGCTAATTAAGTATCACAATGTCGCGAGATAATTGGGCTGTTTCATTAATGTGAAGTGGCAACGGACTTAAGAGGATTAAAAAACTCTAGATCTCCTTATCTAAGGTGCATCTTTAGGTTTAATTGAATTTTCGCGGAACAATGATCTGCATCCCAGTCCCTGTTAACAAACCAGGGTGACACACAACGTGCTTACCAATTCTCAACTGCCAGTTCTGAAAACGAATTTACAAGTATCGATTCTTTCCAAATTGTCAAATTTATCAACAACTTTTACACTACAGATAAAAATGCATGACATTTTCTAGCGCAGTTGTAGGGTGGTGATGACTATATCAGGTACCTTTAAAATGGAAAGCGCTTTTCAACCCCACATAACGCTGGACTTCAAGAAAAGGGTCAGCGATAGTATACATACCCACCTTTTGCCAAATCAATAGACACATTGCCTTTATATATAATCACACCCAAAACTATCTATATCTTATCAAAGTCTCCTCGTTTAATGTCTATAATTGTTAGCGACTCCATTTCTACAACTTGAAGTATTATTGTTGTGTGCAGGGCTTTTCATGCAGGATAGGTCAACCGATTCATCCAAGTTTCTAAATAGAGCTTTGGCATGCCAATGCCTGTTTTTCGACATCCTCTTTGTAAGAATAGTTCACCAGCCATATTCCCTTCGCCACCCACTTCCCTTTCAAGACACGCCACACCCTCCAAGAGGACAAGGTTCAGGTCAAGGAAGTTCTACTGAATCTGATCATGAAAGGACATCTAGCCCGATGTCACCGGAAGATACAAGTCCCGATGTGGAAGTTATCCCAGATCGCGAGTGGTGAACGGCGTGAGCCAGACAGCACGAACCAAATGGCGCCAAAAAGAATACGAGAAAAGTGGAGAACTGAGAAATGAAAATGGAAGCTTATGGCATTAAGTTGAAAAGCCTAAAGAAGAGAGTGTTTCAAGAGAAATTCATGTTCATAAGTTTTGTCTATATAAAGGCCTTCGAAATCCCTGGATTTGAGAGGGCCATCTAGGAAGTTCATAGAATATCCTTACCGGAGAAATAAAGATACACTTGATAGGCCATTTTCGTTACATGGTAGCGATGCTCAACAAGTGTTATGAACCCTACAGAGACTCACCACTGAAACCACTGAGCTCGCTGAACCCGACACTATGAACCAAGAAATGTTGCAAAACACCCTGGAACACCTTGCGGAGGCCATGTCTAAACGCCCCACGGCCAAAATCCCAGCCCTTCCCAGGCTTCCCACCTATGACGGCAAAAGGGATGGACGAGAAATCATCTCGTGGATAGAGTCTGTCGAGCTCCTGCTAGACCTCT